>VDFB02353493.1:49319328-49361428 GCA_007258455.2 Sequoia sempervirens
AAGTAAACATAAACAAAACGATTATACCATCTAATCGCCAAGACCTCCATGATTCACTTTTGTAACACCTTCTAACTTGCTGATTGACATGTTGCCCTCAGATCGAACATGCGAGCAATATTTGACGAAGTCCTACACAAGCTTTGAAGGATTTGATCAAAGTCTATTGCCTATGACTATGTGATTAAAAATTCCTATGCCTAAATATGCCTAAATATGCCAATACTTAATGGAATAAATGTTGCAACTTCTGTCAAATATCTAAGTGTGTCAGTGTGTAATCTAAAAATGAGAACAAAATAGCATTTTATAGAAAGTTCCATTTTGAATGGATGGGCGAGATCGACTTTTGACAGAGACCTAAAATCAGAGAACGAGATTAAACCTGATAAACCCTAATTAGGGTTAGGGTAAAATCCTTAAGTGAATGATCAAGATTTCATCTGAGAGAATCAAATCGGTGGTAGAGAATAAATGAGATAATTAATTAGAAAAACAAATATTTTCAAAAATCAAGAAGATAAGAGCTGGACTGAAGATCAGATTTGAAAAATCAATAATTTGCCCGATTACTTGATTTTTGGAGGAAAGTTACCAATTTGAATTAAATTAATTCAAAATATGGATTTTTTGAAATACTAAATAATCAATTTTTAGATTATTTACCAAAATGGACTGTCAGTTAAGAATGCAATGACATTTTAAATAATTTCATTCATTTAAAATCAGAGGATAAGATAAGATTGATTAATTAAATAAATTAATCAATTCATTTAATTATGACAATTAGTGACATATCGAATAAATAAATTAAATTTATTTATTTAATAATCAGGAAGAAATAAATGAAGAAAGGTAATTAAATAAATTAAGAAATTTATTTAATTAGGGGAAGACTTAGATAATTAATGAGGTATTTAATAAATAAATATAATTTATTTATTTAATAATCATGAAGAATAAAATGACATGAATTAATCAAATAATTATGAATTATTTAATCAATAGTCGAATGTGGACTAAAGACATAATTAAATGTCATAATTTTGCTAGGACGAAAGTGGTTAAAATAGAGCTTGTAGGCCTAGGTCATTATTAAGTGTCTACATTTTTCCCCTCTTTGTCATAATGTAGTATGTCGCATTGTGACAAAGAAAACAAGTCAAAGCCATGGCCCAGTGAAGGTAGGGAGTATCAATGCCCCCTTGGGAATTTTTTTCGAATTTTGGGTCGGCAGCAAATTTTTTTTGTAAAGGGTCCCGATAAGTCAATTTGATGATTAGAAAAACAATGGCGCCGACGGTTTTGTGTTTTGACATGTTTAAGGCAGCCAACGGGGTGGTCAAAGTTGGTCAAATGAGCCTCCAGTAATAACCTAGTTGAAAAATGTCCTTTTGACTTTATAAATAGGTTGACAAAGGGGTAAAAGTCAATTCATTTCTACTATTCACTTTGCAAATTTCAAGAGCTCAGAGCGAAAAGGACAGCAGTGAGGATGGTGATTCTAGTGACAAAGCACCATGGCAAGATTGTACGGACCTATAGGCGGCCAAAGGGCTTAGAGCCAGCAGTATGTACCCCCAAGCTCCTTTGTAATTTTTTCATTTTGCGTGTCAAAATTAGGTTTGTAGGGCAAACAATAAATTCACCGTGATGCATATGCGTGCGCGTAAGACGCATTCGACTTTGCATTCGACACATTTGATGCGTTGCAATGCAAGTGCCATAGTAGAATAGGGTAGACCGAGGTTTTGCACTGCATTTGTCAAAAATTGTGACCCATTTGCCTTTTTGAGTTACATTCCCTAGCTGGAATGCCACATTTGTTGTTTTGTGACACAATCACATGTTTGAGCGACTCATTCAAATGCAGCACTACATGTGTCAGATATCATGCCACAAGTGTCCTAATGTGACATATTTGATTGTCAGAATGACGCAATTGACATGTCGAGATGCATTTGATTTACGAAACGACACAAATGTTGTTTCGCGACACAATTGCAGTCAACGCGACACATTTGATTTTCTCTTTGACCATGGCTGATTTTGATGCTTTTGAAATTTGAAATGCTTTTTGATGATACCACCAATTGTCTAGAAAGTATTGACACATTGTTTGACATTATGCAGAGACAACTAGCCTCTATTTATACATGAGAGAGTAGACCAATGACCTTCCGGTTTGCTGACCAGCTGACTCTGCAAGAGCAACAATGTTTGATGTCACTGGGTTTGTACTATATTGCCTATATGCCTGCTATTGGGGAAAATAGGGGACTACTGACTGTGCTATGCTAGCGTTGGCATTCAGAGACCTATTTTTTTCACCTGCCGATGGGAGAGGTGACTATTACAGTTGAGGATGTCTATCGCATTCTACGCATGCCAATCTGCGGAGAGCGGATCATCTATGACCCTCACCATGGCGAGTAGACCTTTAGGGTGTACTATCAAGATGAGGGTGCAGGACTCGGCATCTAGTGATACAAGATCCAATGGGAGTTCATGGTGGAGCACTATGCTCGTTTTGATGCTTTCTTGGCGACACTTATTGGCGGGATATTGATTCCTAACCGTCACAGACATGGGTTCCCTATTGGCTAGGGAGACATCCTCGTTGGGATGAGGTGAGACAGGACAGTTTATGCCTGAGGCCCGTGTTTATTAGGCACATTCTACTAGCAGTTGCACGAAGTCATCTATTGGAGAGCAGAGAGTATATCCTATGGGACCACCCTGATGATGATTTGGGCCTGGGAGCACATAGCCATATTTCATCTGCTGATTCAAAGACCATAGTTGGCTAAGGGGATACCCTACGCCTATTATTATGCCGGTGCTTTACAACAGACCTAGATGGGTGAGATAGGTTGGTCACGGCATCGGATTGACATGATGGTGTCCTTTATTTGGCGACCATATAGAGACTGCCAGTAGTGGGACGATGAGGTGGACCATCTCAGCCTATGCAGATAGTATCGGTACTTGATTGGTAGGATAGTGCAAAGTTAGCTGATCATTGAGATGTATTTTCTACAACGTGTCCTTAGGTAGTTCAGAGAGTAGTAGGGTGTACCTGTAGGGACAACCGAGTACGCTCGATCTTCCCGAGAGTATGCTTGGGGGCCAACCATTCCAGTAGCCTTTGTAGAGTAGCAGATTGATGGGCTAGGAGCCTAGCCATGGGGATGGAGAGGTAGGATTGCAAATCCCGGGACCACTACAGATTATGACCTATGGTGGCAGGCACACAGACCAGTGCCATTGACAGATCCTGATGGGCCAGCACCTGTGTACAGACGATCAATGATACCTGATGTGCCGAGAGCCAGGCGAGGAGGTAGGGACAGTGATAGGGGCAAAGTTCGGGGTCGGGATGGAGGTAGGGATGGAGGTAGGGACAGAGGTAGGGGGAGGGATGGAGGTCGGGATGGAGGTAGGGATGGGGGAAGAGACAGAGGCCAGGGTGGAGATGACAAAGATGACGGAGATGATGGAGGAGATGGCCATAGATGGAGGAGAGATGGTCAGAGACAGGGCCGGAGGGTGCACCCACGTGTGGTGAGGGTAGCACTAGATGCTATCCTAGAAGTGGCCAAGGAGGGAGAGAGAGAGGAGGATGTGGTCGAGGCAGAGGTGGAGGTGGAGAGACAGGAGGAGGATGTGGCTGAGGCAGAGGTGGAGGTGGAGAGATAGGAGGAGGATGTGGTAGAGGAGAGATGGGAGGAGGAGAGACAAGAGGAGCAGCCGAGGTAGGAGGAGGGGGCCAAATAGGAGGAGGATGCGACATAGGATGATGATGATGATGATGATGCCATAGACGAGGCTAAGAGACTATTGTGATTCAGGATGGTGGAGGGAGATGAGGAGATACCATCCACCTCGGCGCTACACCATGATGCCATGATAGACCAAAGGGTGGCAGACCTTTAGAAGAGACTAGATGAGAGTACGACACAAGTCTGAGCACTGCAGTTAGAGCTAGAGGTGGCTCAGGTAGAGTTGAATTAGGCAGTGATCCATCAGCAGGACTTAGCTCAGTGGTGCGTTGAGTTTGCAGCCTTATGTACAGGGCCCTCTGGGGATATTACTCATGAGCTGGCTAGGGTGAGCACAAGGTTGGGACAGTACAAGACATTATATGAGCAGGAGGTGCCTCCCGAGTGACGAGATCCTACATTGTCGTGGTCATAGACGAGGAGAGGTAGTGGCCACCGATTAGGGAGTGGGAGCAGTAGCAGGAGTCACATGAGTGCAAGAGGGTCTACCTCGTCAGCACACACATCAGGGCATAGGTCCCACCACTCTCACACACATGCCTTGATTCATCACTCGAGCCATAGTCATGGGTCTACTAGTTCAGTGCAGAGGTCAGTATAGAGGTAGCCACCAGTGGCAAATTCATCTACATCTTAGAGCTAGGAAACAGTGACGTCCCAGGTGTCTATTACCGTGGAGATGATTCCATCAGTGTCAATTCCATTGGTTGCACAGGCAGAGGCTGCTACAAGTCCACCCATCATTTTAGTGCCAGTCACAGAGTTCCAGCTGCCACACTCTTTTCCACGAGGGGATGATGAGAGTCTACCCTAGGGGCATGTTTGTTATTATGACACATTATGTATAGACCACTGAGCCTGCAAGCTCCATTTTTGGGATATCTCTTGAATTTATCTTGTGACATTGTACATTTTTGAGATGATATTATATGATGATGTAGTTTTGATGTGGCCTACATGTATGTTATGCAATGTTATTTGATTTACGCATTATGATATATGTGATGTATGATGTTGATTTATGATGGATGATGGCATTATTGTATGTTCTATGATGTTTTCTTATGATATGATGCCATGTTGATGCCATCCTTATTTATGTGTTATGTTGATTTTTTGATGATGGCGGTAATGATATGCATAATGTATTTATTTGAATGGATGTCATGTTTATGATAACATGAATGCAATATGAAATGATATGTATATGATTTAATGCTATGGATGATGTATGTATGGACCTAATGCAATGTTTTATATGATCATGTATTCACTTATGTTTTTATATGTCACAGGATATCATCATGAGATGGATGAGAGAAGATGACCGGACTAGTGAGAGAAGATGACCAGACCAATGAGAGAAGATGACCAGACCGATGAGAGAAGATGACAAGACTGAAGGAGATGCACGTTAGTCCCTAGAGAAAATCCTTCAAAACTTTACCATAGGAATTTAATATTTATTCTCTTAATCATCATTGGGAAAACTATTGTAATGGCCAACAAACACCATGATATGACATAGATCAAGGTGTGCAAGGTCATGCCATCACATAAGACAAGCAGTCACAAACAAGGATGATCATGACTCAAACTAAAGGCGTGTTTGCCCCAGTCTTTTGTCATAATCAACCAAAAGTAGAAAAAGACCAAAAGGACAATTCATAAAATGTCGTTGCTTCTCTAAATCCTATTCCTAGGACATCCTTGAGAAACTAGCAGCATGATTTCCAAAATATAAAAATAAAGCCCTTATCATGATACGTCGTCATTTTTCTAAATCCCAAAATCAGGACCTCGCTGAGAAACTAGTAATCATGCATGTCAATCGTCATGATACATCGCTGCTTCTCTAAATCCTATTATTGGGATCTCATTATAAAACTAATAACATGATAAAAATCCAAAAGAAAAGTGCCAAATGTTTGTCAGGTGTGTCTGGATATCCATTGTTCTGATTTCAAGATGTCAGGTTAATGATGATAAGATGCTAGAGTGTCAAAGTTTTGATGATGCCCAGATGACAAATGTCAAAAATTTCCAAATTCAGGAAGGACACATCCTGAATAATGTTCACGTCATGAGTAGTTGATCCCTAAAAGTCAAAAGGGGTCCCTCAAAAATTATGACGATGCCTAGGAAGGACACACCCTAAGGCATAAATGATAGAGGTTGTTCTTCAGAAGGACACATCTAAAGAATACTGATGTCAAGAGGAGTGATCCTTAGATGTCAAGAAGATCCTTCAAAATGTCGAATGACAGTGATGATTCCTAGGAAGGACACATCCTAAGGCATGAATGATAGAGGTTATCTCTCAGAAGGACACATCTGAAGGCTAACCAAGAGTTGACAGTTTGACAGGTTATGATGATTTGACTTGTTTTGACTGAGTTTGACTTGTGTTGACTATATGTCGATATTGTCATGACGATATGATTGATGTGCTGATGAGATTGTCATGTTGAATAAATGATTGTTCCACTTTGTTTTAGGAGTTTTTGTATCTAAAAAATGATGTGTTGACTTGAAGACTTTTTATGTATGTACCAGTGTAGTGTCATGAACCCTAATGGACTGACCTAGTGCGGCCTCAAGGGCTCATCGACAGATGGCCTTGCCTACATCATACACTTAGAGACCTTGTAGTTCGACACGACCAATGACTTTGTCTTGATGACCAAAGATTGCATCATGATTTTATTTTCAAAAACCTAAAAGGACTGACCTAATGTCTTGGGGACTCAATTATGAGTCTTGCCTATGTAGCAAATGCGCAGAGACAACATAGTTCAGACAGATGACAAAGACTTGATTAAAATGATGGACATAATGAAATGTGACCTTGTTTTGTGTTATTCAATCAGTTTGACATTTTTTGTGGTTTTCTTCAGGATGTTTTTCAATTTTTAGGTCTTTCTTCAGGACGTTTTGCGATATTTTTGGTCTTTTTTTAAGACTTTGTGCAATGTTTTTGGTCTTTTTTTTTTTAAGGACTTCTTGCCATGTTTTTGTCTTTTTTGAGGACTTTTATGATGGTTTTGTTTTTTCAGGACTTTTATGATGTTTTTGTCTTTTTTCAGGACTTTTTGCCAATTGCCGAAACCATGTGTGACATCCACTGCAGTTACATGATAAAAAAATTTCCCCCAATCAAGTCCAAGACTTAGCCAATTTTAAGGGACATGAAAGGGATGTTGCTAGTGTACCAGATGGACAGTCGTCAGGACTTGATTTCAACCGTTTATCAACCATGAAAGGAAGGGTATAATGTGATAGTGATGGAAAATTTATTTCATCCTAGGCCACATTAGACAAAGTGACAACAGATGGTAGAGCAACGATTGATTATGCATGGCACCTGCTTGCTAGGTTTTCACCATGGTACTTATCCAAAGTGCTTGTTTTCCAGGTTTTCACTATTGGACGAATCTTTTTTCTTTACTATTTTTGTCATTTTTCTTTTTTTTTGGTGCTCCCAGGATGCCTGTTTGCCTGGTTTTCATCAAGGTAACAATTTTTTTTTGTCATTTTTCAATTTTTTTTGTATTTTATGGTTTTTAGCTCGATCTCCTGATGCTATGCGTAGAAATTTCAAAGATGTAAAATATTCCTAGGCTCTATCAATTGTTCTCCATCTGGAGTTTCTAGTTGATAGGCTCCAAAACCAAAAGAAGATATGATGATGTAAGGACCCAACTAGTTTGGTTCAAAATTTCCAAGCTTTTCTCTATCAGCCTGGTTCTTAGGGTTCTACATGAGAACTAGGTCGTCAATGTCAAATTTCCTAACCATAACCTTCTTGTTGTAACTGCGACAAAGACAGTTCTGATATGCTTGTAGATGGTTTAGGAAAAATTTTCTTCTTTCCTCTAGCATCTCCAGCTCGTACAGGAACAATTGTAGATGGTTCATGAACGTCTTGGTTTTTGAATGGATGTCCATTGTCAGTGATGATGGATTACGGAAGGCCATACCGGAAAATGATGTAGTTAAGAATGAACTTGGATATTTTCTTGTCGATTATGTATGTTAGAGGGATGGCTTTGATCCACTTCGTAAAATACTCAGTGGCAGTGATGTTGAATTTGTGGCCATTAGACGAGGTTAGATGTATCTTACCCACAAGGTTGAGTCCCCATTGAGCGAAGGGCCAAGGAGAGGTGATTGGCCGAAGTTCCAGTGCTGGAGCATGGATCAAATCACTATGAATCTGGCATTTGTGACAAGCCCTGACATATTCTATTGCATCCTTTTCAACGGTCGGCCAATAGAACCCAAGTCTCGTTACTTTCTTGGCTAGAGTAGGACCACTCGAATGAGACCCGCATATACCATCATGTAATTTGTGTAAGGTTGTACGTGCTTTGTTGGTGTCGAGACATCTAAGGAGGGTGTTGTCAAAGCTACAATGATAAAGGGTGTCACTGACAATGGCATACCTTGCAGATTTTCGGATAAAGGACTTCCTCTAGTTATTGGACAGGTTAGGTGGAAGGTTTTGAGACTTAAGGTAGTCATAAATATCTTGGTACTAGGGAGAGTCGGGACCAACAAGTTTGCAAACCATCTCTGACTCTGGAATGTCATAGGAAGGGACCAGGAATTGTTCTATTAGGAATTCCAACTGAGGCAGATTGCTTGGAATGTTGAGGAGAGAGCCTATTGTAGCCATTACATCTACTGCCTTTTTCTATGCTCTTGGAACTTGTTCAAAAGTTACCATATGAAAGTATGCATTGTGCAGTTTTCGTACACACGCTCCACTAAAAGCAGGGACCCTCTTTTGCTTTGGTTTTTTGGTATCTTGGCCCTTTCAATTTGAGGTTTTATTTTGTTTTGGCATGTGCTTAAATTTTTATTTTGATTGCCTAAGTGGTTCCCCTAAGTTATTCATTGAAGATCTTTAGTTTTGAGGTAAGTTCGGGAGTTTCCACCCTGATCGAATTTTCTCAGATCCTGCTCGGATTCTGGCTAAGTACTGTGGTTTAGAGATTTTCAGTCTTTCTTGGAATTTTGCGTGGGCTGGATTTTTCCGAAGTCCATCCTGTCGTCAGGTTCCCGGTTTTTTCTGGCTGTCTTGTCGACTGCATTTAATGTCGACTATACGAGCTTTGAGGGATGTATTTAACTGATCTCCGATGACTTTTGCATCATTATGCTTATTGTTTTCCATCGTTTGAGCTGAGGAGTGCATTCTTATATTTTTCTCTTTGAGTATTTGATTGGATTTGAAGCGTTGAGTTTGAATTGTTTTATTCAAGTGGTGATTTCTTGAGCATTGTTGTTGTTGTCTTCGCTAAGCACCATTAAACTAGTATTTGCTGCCTCATTCAATTTCTGTTGTGTCAAATGGTATGTATTTGATTACCTTGCTTTTGATTGATGATTGTCGATAATGCTTTGATGTTATAGAGTTTATTGGGGTTCAAATTTTTTCATGTTTAAAAGTTTGATGCTAGGGTTGCATGATATGGTTTAATTTATGGCTTCCCAAGTAGTTTCTGTGATTGTTCATTTGCTTGCATTATGAGAAAACTTGCTTGAGAGCCATGATTTCCCCCTAGTAAAGAATTAGTAGTTGAAATGCTTGAATCCTAGGCTTGCCTATGTGTTAATGGCGGATTAGTAGAGTTGGATTTAGGGCATCACCATTTATCTTTAGCATGCTTTCAAATTGGCCTAGAATTCTAAGAAAACCTATAGAGGGCCCATGCCAAACTTATCTCAGGCCTAGATTGTCGAAATGTATGATCGATCCATTTTTCTAAGTGAAATCGTGCTTTACTGTTGCAGTTCGGGTTTTTTCCTCAGTCCGGGATTTTTCGTCTCTGATGGATTTTTTGGCTTGGACAGATTTTTCCAATTTCCTTCAATTTCCTGGAATCTTCATACTTTCAGAGTTTTACCTTATTCGTGGATTTCCGTTGGGTTTGGATTTTCCTGAAGTCCTTGGCTCCCTATGTTTTTCGAATTTGCAAAGTGTCTCTACCTTCGCGGAAATCCATCTCTAGTGGATTTTCCTAGAATTTGATGAAATATGAAGGAATTTGAAATAGCATGGTGTGTTAATAGGTGATGGTATATTTTATGATTAATTCATGCTATTTTGAAATCTCACATGTTGTATATTGATTAATAATGATTGGATTGTATTACTAATTGGTGTTTTTTGGTTCACTTCGTTGGAATCCATTTGGCCCGAAATTCTCTGAAATTCCTCCCTAGCTTGGATTCCATGAATGGTCTTGAAACCTGAAGTTTAACATGGTCATTCTATATGAGGTTTAATATGATTTAATGATGATTTTGATTGATTAAACTTTGTTGTTGTGATCTTTATTATGTTTCCCTTGTCAAGTGCAGGCTGAATCTAGCAAGGTAACCGCTGGAAAGGCTAAGGGTGACATGGAGGGATCTTCCATATCCGAAGCAGAAAGAATAAAGATGGACATCAAGAGCAAGATTCTAGAGAGTAAGATCACTTATGTCTGGTCAGAGGTAATGGACACAAACGTTGAACTATGGGACTATGAGGAGTTCAAAGACAAAATGGTAGCATAGGATCTTCCTCTGGTGGCTAAGAGGATGTTAGAATTAGGATTGGTACATGTGGCTAGTTTTCCTTCCATGGTGCAGTGTTATGAGTTAGTCCTTGAGTGTTCCAGGCACTATGACAGTGATACACAGAGAATAATTGGTCCTCAAGGGAGGATTGTGGTGAATCTCAACCCTATTTCCATTGCTCAGACTTTTGATAGGCCAGATAGATCTCATGTGGTGGCATTCAACATGAAGGTAGCTCAAGAGTACTATGAAGAACAAACTGTTAAATCTCAGCAACTTATCAATTCCTGGCTGGAGAAGCCTAAGTCTCATTATTCCAAACTGCCTAAGCAGTTATTCAGGACAAAGTTCAAAAAGGAGTATTATGATTCCATCACTCTTCTTAGTAGGGTGGTTGGATTGAAGAATGCTGGCATGTTTTAGAATTGGATGTACCATGCAATTGTGAGGATGGAACAGGAGAATACTGACTACCATTGGGCAGGTGTCATTAGCAGAGTGATTCATGAACAGTTGTCTAATGTGCTAATGACCAAGACCTTCACAATGACCTCATACTTGGTCTATGCTCTTGCAAGGTTTCATCCATACAAGGGATTGAGTACCAGGGGCACCTTTAGATATGATATTATCTATGAGGTCTACCCTTAGTTGCATTTGGGAAGTTCAAGTTACAGGAGGGTGAATGATGCATTCACCATGCATATCACCAGATTGCTTCAGGGAGCAGAGCACACAAGGATTTCTGACCAAGCCAAGGAGTTAATCAAGAAATATGGTGCTTGGTTTATTCAATTCCCAACCTTCTCATACATCCGGGTTGATGGCTATCAAAGGGCTCCATACAGACTTCCAAGGTATCCCACTGATCATATCATACTTCTAGAAGTCACTCGGCAGATATGTGACTTTGATGCTATTGTCAAAAGGGACAAGCATAAGATTGGTTTTGGTGGAGACTTCCCCTTGAGGATTGGCACTGGAGAGGCATGTCCTTCCATTATTTTTTCCCAAGATTCATAGGAGGAGATGAGTACCCTTGGTTTATCTTTCCATTCCAAGAGGTCCAAATTTGATATCACAGGTGAAGCCCAAAAGAAGGCAAGTAGAGAGTATAGCCATAAGGTTGATTTGGAGGACTACTGGGCCAACTGCAGTGATGAATTTGAGGTCAGGAAGAAGAAGTTTTCCCAGCTTCTAGTCGAGTCAGTTCGTTTATACAATGTGAAGGAAGATCCTGATCAACTAGAAGATGATGGAAACCCGATTCAAGATCATGCTTATGAGGCGATAAAGGATAGGCCGATTGGTGATGTGGATTGGTTAGAGGAAGAAAATATAGAACTAAAACAGTTGATGGATCCCATCACCTAGTTCACCAGAATGTGGCTAAAGCATAAATTGTGGGAGTTGGAAAATGAAGGTGTACAGTGCACCTATGATCTGATGGGAGATTTGGACCCTCACTCCACTTCTGAAGAGTCAACTGAGCAAGATCCTAAGGGAAAAGGTAAGCTAGATTCTCCTTTCAAGATTAAGATTAAAGGTGTTTAGGAAGAGGAAGTCCAAGAAATAGAAAAGTAGAGAAAACCAATTGCTAAGAAAAGGTCGAGGATTAAGAAGTCTGAACAAAAGGAAATGGAAAAGAAGGGTCTTGAGGTTGATGTTCCTATACCTAAACAGAGGAGAATTGTGATATTATCACAAAAGGTAAGCTCCAAGGTGGGAGAGGAAGGATTTTCTCCACTTGTGGTAAATATAGAAAGTTTAGAGGAGAAGGCACGGGTGTACACAAGGAGGTCAAGGACTTCTTCTCCCAAGGATAGTGTGCCTAAAGAAGATCCTCCTCCAGTTACTTCTCATGAAGAGCAACATGATGATATTCCTTCTTCTCATGAAGATCAAATCAAACCAGGTGAATCTGAGAAGGCTGAAGATCATCCAAACACTGAGGGAGAGGAATTTCATGAGGGTGACCTTTTTAGTGCAAAGACCAAAGTTGAAAGGGTGATGCAGTCTCCCTTGGTTGTATATGAGGAGTCACTTGTTATGAATAAAGAGGTCAAATCACCTCCAAGAGAAGAAGAAGTAGAAAAGATTCCATCACTTGAGCACAAGGAGGAACATGTTAAAGAGAAGGAGAGCAAGACAGAGACTCTTGAGAAGCAGAGTTTGAATGAAGAAGCGCCTAAAGATCAACAGGATGAAGAGAAACAAAGTGAAGTGCAGTTGGAATCCACTATTCCAGAGTGGTTGGAAAAGGAGATAAAGAGAAAACAAGTTGTTGTGGAGTACACTCCACCTAAATGGAATGAGTTGTTGGCCAAGATTGGAAAGGACAAGGGTAAGAAGAAGGATAATTTCATCTCAAGGATTGAAAGAGATGAGGCGAGTAATAGAGTTGTCTACATTGCAACCCCTGCATTGGATAATAATAGAGATGAGGTATCTGCAAAAGACTATAATGTGCAAACTTTCAATTTGGGGCCCTTCTGTTGAGCAGGATATTGAAGATTATCAGGGTTCTAGCACAATTATCTTGGGGAGATTGAGGAAAGAAATTCAAACTAAGCAGGAGCTGAAGAAGGAAAATGAGAAGCTCGGGAAATGCTTGGAGGATCTGATGAAGCCCTTGCAATGCATTAATCCCTCATCTTCTACTACAAAACCCTTACCCCAGGAAACTATCACTGAGCTTGAAAGAATGAAGGCCTCCACTCTTGCTACTGCAAATTGGCTGCAAGGGGTACAAACAAAAGGAAATGATGTTAGCAGGGACATTCTTTCATCTAGGAAAGATGTTATGAGGGCAACTGATTGGTTGAAGGAGGTGTTGGCTTAGGAGAAAGAAGATACAGATCTCCTGCTACAGAAAACTAAAACCATCATGGAGTATACCAAAGATAAGCTAGTAAATGATAAAATTCTCCCTTCCTCCGGAGCTGCTGAACCTTGGGAGTGGTTTGAAGCATTGTAGATAAGGAAAAAGGTTCTAAAGAAGATATACAAACAGAGGAGACAAATTGATGATACCCTAGCTAGTCTTTATAATGGCTGCATTTCTTTCTTTGAGATTATGACGGGAAGAAGGAAGATTTCCCCTAAGTATTTGAGTTTAGAATAGTTGAGGAAGTGGTGGCATGATGTTTATGCTCCAATTAATGATGATTCCATTTCTGAACACCAGTTGGATGATGTGGCCACCTACATTATTGTTATTGATAAATACCTAACATATAAGGTTGAGTGGGATAAGTCGGTGCAAAAATCAAGGGAAAATATTGCATTAATTGAAAGGCGACTTAGGGTTTTACCTTTACCACATGTGGCTGACTTAGATAAGGTGCTTTTGAAGGTGCATGAAATGCTGGATCGGAATAAAGACAAAGGGGAAGGTAGTTAATTATTGGCTACATCGAGATTTGTGCTTCCCTATTATTTTGCCATGCATTGGTTTGAGCTGCATTGGAAATCCCAAGTCGACCTAGATGAAGTTCATGCCTTTAATGCATATTTTATCTCATTTTGAATTTCTCTTGGCTAACTTTTTGTGCCTAATTATTATTGTAAAACCCTATATGGGCCGAGATGTTTTGGGGGGTTCTATAAATTTGGCATTTTGCCTCATTTGTAAGGGTTAAAAAGTTTTAGACAAACAAATAGAGAGATAGTTAGAGCGAATTAAGTAGAGCAAGAGTTAGCAAGTAGTTGTTCTCAAGCAAATATTGTAACGAAAAGTTGGGATTGTTGCTACAGTGGATAATTTGATGCAAGTAATGACATTGTGATTTGGTGCCATACTTGTGTTCTTCTTATCTTGCATGGTTCTTGTTATTCTATCTTTAGAATTTCTTTGAGGAAAGTTAATATTTAGAATTAGATTTGATTTATTGATGTTTATGGTTTGATATTTGAAGTGTTGCAGCAATCCCTGGTCCATACTTTTCGCAACCAACTGATTGTTAGTTGCTTTGCAAAGTTAGCCTGGACCTTTATATTCATTGTGCTTAGTTCAATTGTGATGGTTTATTCATTTCAATTTCAATAGGGTTGTTTGAATGAATGTTCATGATCTAAAAATCCTAACACCTTAGAAGATTGCACTGTTTCTATAAGATTTCATATTCATCTGGGTCAAGTAGAAATCAGTTTCTTTTTAGGGATTGGTCCATTTCGAGTGTTGGTCATTTGCATGGTTAATCTTAGGTTTAATATTAAGTTTAGAAATCTCTTTGAAACACTTATCTTTTGTTATTTATTTGATTATTGGATTAAATTTAGGATTGAAGTATCATCATATTGTTAGATCTGATAAATTGAGATTCAGTATTTTGCTTGTAGTAAGGTCCCATTGTGATTACCAGCATTTTCACATTTATCACTAAGTTGTTTATGCATTGTCAAGACCTAACATTAGAGACCTTGGGGTTATCTCTTGAGGCTTCTTGATAGAGATTTACCTTCAAGAGAGATGGGATTTCATATTTTGTCTGAGTTATTGTTGTGCAGAAAAAATCATCAACAATACATTTGGAAATTGTCAACCATCCATTTGTAGGGCATTAGCTTCTCATCTTTTGTGTCATAGTCATCATTAACCTAGTTGATGATGAGCTGAGAATCCCCATAGACATGTAGTGCTCTGATTTTCCATTTTATTTCCATTCTTAGTATTGTAACTAGTGCCTCGTATTCTACCACATTGTTTGTGCATGGGAAGGCAATGCGGAAAGACTTAGGAATGGAGTCTCCTTGAGGGGTGATGAACATGATTCCTACCCCTGAGCCATGATTTGTGTGTGATCCATCAAAGTAGAGTCTCCAAGGTGCCTTAGGTTTTTAATGGAATATCGACTCATCTGGAAAATCTACCACTAACGGGTGATCACTTTGCAAAGGTGTGTCCACCAGCTAGTTTGATATGACTTGTCCTTTTATTGCCTTTCTTTCTACATATTGAATGTCATATTTTCTCAGAATCATGACCCGTTTCTCTAGACATCCTGTTAATGCTACCCAACTTAACAAATATTTGAGGGGGTTAATTTTTGCTACTAGTTGTGTCTGATGGCATAACATATAATGTCTTATCTTCTGTGCTGCAAAGACCATGGCTAGGCAAGCTCATTCAATTGGTGTGTAGTTTAGTTCATACCCAACCAATGTCTAGCTAATGTAATATATAGCTCTTTCTTTTTCCTCTTGATCATTTTGTGCTAGTAATGCCCCTAGTGCTGAATTAGTTTCCGAGATGTATAGGATCAATGGCTTTCTGTTAATGGGAGGCATGAGGACTGGCATAGACAGTAGGTAATCTCTGATTTTCTAAAAGGATTCTTGACATTTATCTGTCCACACAAAAGGGATATCCTTGCACAACAAATATTGGAATCGGTGACACTTGTCAGCCAATTGGGCTATGAAGTGCTGAATAGATTGTACCTTGCCTTGCAGAGTTCTGAGTTCACTGATTCCTTTGGGTGGAGGCATTTCTATGATGGCTTTGACTTTTGCTGGATTGACATCAATGCCTCTTTGAGAAACTATGTATCCCAAGATTTTACCTGATGTGACACCAAAGACACATTTCTTAGGATTTAGCCAGACTTTGTATTCTTCCAGTCTTTTGAAAATTGTGTCTAACACCTTCAGATGATCTTTCCTTGTTACTGATTTAGCCAATAGTTCATCTACATAATCTTCCATTATTTTATGCATCATGTCATGGAAGATTGTGGTCATAGCCCTTTGATATGTGGGGCCTCCATTTTTTAGACCGAATGGCATGACATTCCAACAGTATGTACCCCATGGGCAAGTAAATGCCATTTTGTGCTGGTCTTCGGGGGCAATGCGAATCTAATTATAGCTAGAGAAACCATCCATGAGGGACAACATCTCATATCCTATTGTGAGGTGAACTATGATATCAATATTCAGTTAAGAAAGTCATCTTTTGGGCATGCCTTATTTAGGTCTCTAAAATATGTATAGACGCAGATCAACCCATTTGGCTTTGTTACTGGCACCAGGTTAGATATCCATTTAGCATATTAAATAGACTGTATGAATCCAGCATCTAGAAGTTTCTTCAACTCAGCCTTGACCAATAGAGCGACTTGAGGATGCATTTTTTGTAACTTTTGTTTGACTAGCTTGGCATTAGGAAATAGTGGTAGATGGTGCAGAACCAATTCTGGGTCTAATCCTGGCATGTCAGAATAGGACCATGGGAAGTTGATTTTACGTTCTACAAAGAATTTATGAAATTATGGTCTCTCTTCTTCAGTCAATGATGCAACAAAGAGGACCATTTTGGGATCTTTTGTAGTTGATATGTTGTCTTCTATGGTGTCTTCTATAAGCATAGCCGATTTCTCTTGTTGTACGGGAAGAAAGTCCATTCCTACATCTTTAGGTGCCTCAGAGAGGTTTTCACCCGTAGATACGTCCTTTGTTTTTAATTTTTTTTCATCAGAAGGTGCCTTTCGGTTTTCACCTAAAGACATTTCATTTTTTATTTTATTTTTACTTTTAATTTTGCTACTAGAGGATAGATCAGTCTCGCCAAAGTATGTCGTGCAATCTAATTCAATGGTGAATCCTGACTTGTGATCACCACTGGGTATGTCCTCACGTAATCCCATAAACTCTGCAATTGCCTCATCATTCTGAAATGTATCTAGGACTGGCGGGCCTTGTTGGTCCCAATCGACTAGCTGAGGATAAACTAAGGAAATGCCATCGTCAGTGTTGGTGAATTGAGGGGAGGATGCAGAAAGCATGCAGATAGATTCAGTGATATTGTAGAAGAGATTATCATCATCCAACTCCACATCAGAATCTATCCAATATTCCCCTTCACCAGTCTCATAGTTGTCAAAATAAGGGGTGAAGGACTTAGAGTCCTGGTTATCAATGTCATTTGGTAATTCGGATGGGTTGGACTGAAGGGATTCAGATGGTGGGTCTTGTATGTCATGGGGAGTGGTAATGGGACTTTGAGTATTTGGTTCTTGATCAATTTTAAATGTTTTCCAAAATATTTGTTCAGAGGTTAGTTCCCCTATTTTGACAAACAAATCATTGAGGCAACAGTCACTTAAGGATCGTTCTAAGCCAAATTCCCACTCTTGGGAGTCAGTTTTAGTGAGGGTTTCCTTAGTGGTCTCGACACTTTCCAAAGCATGTACTCGCTCACTCGAAGGTCCAATGGTACATCGATCATCATTGTCGGGTGATCCAAACCCTAATCCAAGATACTTTGGTATTTTGAAAGGTTCTATGGGCTCTCTTCATCCAGTTTTATTTCTACCTAGGCCACTAGTACCATTGTAGCCCTTAGCTTTCATTATGTCATATCCCTTGCCATATTTTTGAACTAGTAATGGGGGTAGTGTGACAGTATCCTTATAGAGCCATCCTGTGATGTCAGCAAGGTCCTCATTACTCATGTCTCCCCATTTGATGAAAACTATTTTTGGTGGAACTTTGAAAATTTCTTTGGGTTCCATTCTAAAACATGGCCGACCATAGACCTTTGGAGACTTGGGTATCGTTTTGATGCTATATGTTGTGTGCGGTTTGAATTCTCCATAGCCGAGGTCCTAGATCTTGATAGTGGGTTCAGCCTTAGGGTTTATGGAAGATGGTGGTGTGGCGGAAGACGTGGACAAAGTGGATGTGGAAGATGACACGAGTGTGGATGGATCAATGTATTTGGAAGACGAGGGGCCAGAAGCCTCGCAATTGATAGGCACCTAATTTTCAAAAATACCCCTTAGATTGGTACAATATTGGAAAGGGTCGGGGTCTCCATATATGGTTATTTATGTGCCATCAAATGGAATCTTTAGGCATTGGTGATATGTGGATGGAACGGATTTTAAGGCATGAATCCAAGGACGACCGAGCAAGATGTATGGTATTTCCAAATCCAGGACTTGGCAGGTTGTGTCCACAATGACTGATCCCACTCTGATAGGGAGAGATATAATTCCATGTGAAGAGCATTCTTTGTCATCATATGCTTTGATCACTATACTCTTTGTAGGGTCAACGCATGCATCAAAAAATACTAGAGCTTTGACCAACTTTAGGGAACATATGTTCAATCTTGCTCCACCATCTACTAAAACTCTTCTAACCTTGTGTTTATGGACGAACGTTTCAATGTGTATTGCATCATTGTGGTTAGTTTTCAGTGATGAGTAGTCTTGATCAGAGAAGGTGACATGGTGAGGTGTAGTGAGGTATCCCACCATGGTCTCAAACTGATTGATATCAATGTCCTTGGGGACTGATGACTCTTGTAAGGTTTTATCCAGTATAGCTTTATGCGTGGGCGATATGTGAAGTAGCTCAAGTATAGAGGTTTGCACGGGAGTCTTGCCCAGCTGGTCAATAAGGTTGAACTGACTTTTGGGTTGCCACTACTTTGTGGATGAGACAAGTTTTGACTGTTTAGAAGATGGGCTAGGTATGGTAATTTTGGGTTGCCTAGTGGTAGGCGAACCAGCTATGGTGACCTTGCCACTTCGAGTAGTAGCATTGCATTGGGGTGATCTCTTGACCATAATGGTATTGATGTATTTGTCGTCAGTTAGGACATTATTTATAATAGGTCCACTAGAATAGTCGTACTTGGCTCAAGTGAAGTTAGCATGATTATTTTTCATCTCTAGACTTGAAGTGGAAGCATTATGAGAACCATGGTCCTGTAGTGGGTTCTTATGAATAGTATGGTCTGAATTGGAGGAAAATTGTGATCCACCTACCCCAATGATATGACTTTCAATAAGATCTTGTACTAGGTTTTTCCGTTGTCGATAGTTAGAGGTTTTATGTCCTTTTGCCCGATGATAATCACAAAATGCATTATCATCCTACCATGCTGGTTTGAACTGCCCTGGGTCATATGGTTTTGGTTCTTGAAGTGTGATGACACCGTTCTGGAGGCATTTCTTGAGGACTTCATCAATGGGCTCACCCAAGGGAGTGTATGTGCGACCCCTGGGGAATTGTCTCATTTGTCAATATTGTCCTTGATTATTTTAGCCACTTTGGTTGTTTAAGGGGACGTTGGTAGGGGGTGTCAATGTCGTTGTTGGTTTGTTTTGTTGTTGAACCCTTTTTAGGGCCAGTACAGGACCCACAGTGTTTGCAACCTTGGCATCAACAACACTGTCATGTGTAACATGTTTATTTTTAAACCAAAATTTATTTTTGTCAGTGGGTGGATTTGTATTTGTGTTTTTGGGACCGTACCTTAGCTCTCCCTTTGCGATAAGGGCTTTCTCAATCTGGACCCCTTTTTCGACTAGGTCCGTGAAGGTTGTGCAACAATGCACTTGCAATGCATATTTTAGGGGACCTAGAAGTGTTTGAACAAACATGTCGACCTTTTCCCTTTCAGGTATGTCAATGTGACACCGACTAGCTAGACTTCTCCATTTTTGAAAGAATGGGATGAATGTCTCACCAGCATCCTCCTGCTTGAGATTGTACAAGCTAGTGATAGAGGTGTCCATGTCAATGTTGTATGCATAACTTTTTTATGAATTTTTGTTTAAGCTCATCCCATGTTTGGATATCCTTTTGAGTGGAAAACCATTCAAGGGCTGGACCTGCAAGAATTTTAGAGAAAAGCCTCATCAAGTATGTTTTTTCATAGGCGATGCCCATACAATTGGTTGCAAATTCATGAACATGTTCGATGGGGTTTGTCTTGCCTCTATATTTTGTAAAATTGGGTGACACATATCCCAGAGGAAATGGTGGCATGTATAAGGTCATGTCGAATGGGTATACATTTAGATCATATGGCACTTATGATTTCTTGCCTGATATTTGTATGTTTTGGATAGTTTTCTCTAGACCCATCAGTTTTTCTTGTAAGGCATCTATAACAGGGTCATTTGTGGTCCCAAACGTTGTACCATAGGTCCCCATTTGTTGCGCATGGATATTGGTGTATTGTGGCGGTATGGATTGTTGTGACATGTATGATGTGTTTGGATTGGCGTGTTGTTGGTATTGAAAGTTGGGATTAAGGGTATGTTGGTGAGTATGAATGTGGGATGAGTACGTTGGGATGTGTCCCCCAACCATGTGTCGATATTTGGGGTTGTGTGTTTTGACTACCTTGTCCAAATTGTTGGGTTTGGACAAGGGGGATGGTCAAATTTTGAACTTGGGATTTTATGGGATTTGACAGTGTTGACATGTTCACATTTTGTTGTTGTCCTTGAATAAATATGTCGTTTACCCCCACCCAAAGGATTTTGTGAGATACCAATGAGAGGGTATGTCGAAGGTGTACTCATGGTATTTGATGTAGCTGTCAAAGGGGGATTGGTATGACTTGATGATGCCCCCATTGCATTTACCGTATTGGTAAAAAGAGGATTGGAGTAACTTGCCCACATTGCCTTAGAACCAAAGGTGGTTCCAACCAATTGTGACAGTGTTGTGGATATTGTGGGAACTGTGGTAGATTGTGATCCTCCAATGGATGTAGCATTTATTGTATTGGAGGTGTGTGGGATGTTGGAGGTAGCATGCATTGTCGTTGTAGTTTCAAAGAAAGTATTGCTCGTAGTGTTTGAAAGTTGACCACTATTTGACATGTTATGCGCATTGTTGACATTAGGGTTTGGAGATGTTGATCTCAACATATTAATGTTGAATCCTTGAGGTAATTTGGATCCTTGGCTTAAGAGTATGGCCAGATATCTATCTTTGTCATATAGGACCATTTGTTCCATGAATTGAGAGGCCTCTAGGTCTTGTGCTACTACCTCTAGGTTTTCCTCAAGTATTTTTCCGTACACATGCTTATGTAAGAATGGTTCGAAGGGACTATTTGATGAGGATGGTATTGTCGTGAGAGGTTGATTGTTTTTATTGCCAAATGGATCATCAAAAGTCCAATTTGGGTCATACGTGGGATTGTTGACAATGGAAGTGGGATCTTGTCAAAAGTTTTCCATTTGTCATTTTTGTTTTTGGAGTCTAGTTTCCACCATAAAATGATATTGCTCAAAATTGGGATGACAACTAAATGCAAGAATGACACTATGCAAGGTCTAAGTTCAAAATGATGACTATAATGAATAATATTTTTGGATTTTTGGGAATACAAAATGCAATGTCTAAGTTAGAATGCAATTTGAGAAAAGGATACCTAAGCACTTCTAAGCTCAATCTTTGTTTTTGATTTCGGTTGCTAAAGGACTTTGTTGAAAATGACAAGATGACAAGGTCAAGATGACTAGTGAGTTTTCCTTACTAGACTTTTGAGTTGGAAAATCTCACAAAGGGACAATGACTGAAAAAGGGATTGATGATTAAGTCCAAGAGAACCTAGTTTTGAAAGCAATGACTTTGCAAATTGTGCTGAGATTTTCCTAATCCAAAGTATGTGAGATGTAAAACCTGGGGACAAGCTAATGCCTAATGTATGCAACTAAAAAAGTGAAGGATGAAACCTATGGTCAAGAATGCGAACTAATGGTTGAAAGTTTTGAGCAATTTCAAAGTTGGTTTCTGACAGAAGATTGACAAGGTGTAGACTCAGATTTGACTTTATATGAAGTTTTTACTTGTGACAGGAAAATGCATCATTTGAGGCCTCGAATGCATGACAATGTCTCAAATGTGGTTTGGTTTGAGCGAATGTGGCTCTAGGACTGACAAATGCGACTATGTTTGACAAATGCGGCTCTATGAGGTTCATATGCATCGCGACGCAGAAAGATGAGGCATTTGAGATGTCAAATGCAGTTTAACAGAGTGATTGTGTCTCAAAAACTTGAATGCGGTTCAACAGATACGACACAGTTTGTTAAAAATTGAGTTTCTTGACATTTTAGGGAAAATTTGATCGGTCTAATGGTGAATGTTTTTTCCAGGAATGTAAATATGGTGGATAATGTTTGAGTAATCCAGCAAACACTTAACAAGCACAATGTTTTGGGTGTAAACAAGCACACATAAGACAAGTACAATCCTAAAAGGCCAATAGGCCAAGGGCTTGTATACTTGATATAGCCCATCGATATACCCCGTATTGGTGATAAACACCTTTCCTTCTCGAGAGCAGATAGCTTAGAATTTTGGTGGCATTGGCTCCCCTCCATGGCTCATTAACGTCATTTGAGCACACCAAATTTGAATTCTTAGGTAGTGACTTCCCAAGAACTGCTATCTCTACTCAAGGGGATTAGTAGTGAGTGTCTTTGGGCATGATACTATACCCTGCACTATATCAAGAAACAACCAAAGAACGGTTGGACACTAAAACAAGAGGTGTTTAGTACACGCATTTTGTTCATAGGGCATGATCCATGCAGCGAGAGTCCCCTTTATGATCCATCTCGTTGGAACCACATGCATGATTCTTGGCCTTTCCCCAAGAATCCACTTTTATATACTGGCTGGAAGTCCCTCGGTGTCAGGGTGCTACCGGTTTGAGTCGTCCTGGGGTGAGTACTTTTTCCCACTAGAACAGGCCCAAGTTCTAGAGTTAGTAACCATTTCTCTTACACCCAAGATTGCCCGAAAGTGCAAGGGGAGAGGATACTTCGATTACTAAGTCGTAAGGGTAATAACATATAAAAACGAGTTTGGTTTTCTGATCACCGAGTTTTCACAAGGTGAGAGCATACTCACATACCATTTTGCAAACACAATCATGCAAATTAGAAGACATGTTCTTTTTAATTGCATTGAAAGTAAGTGTGTACTAATCTAAGAAAAATATAGACACAATGTTTTAGTGTTTAGTCTTCGACATTCGAACCTGCAAGACCACAAGTTAGGAGTTTGAATTTTTTCCTTTGACCCATGAAAAGTAACCGCCAAATGTTGCAAATGAAAATTAAAACCACAAAAATCTAACTAGGCAGAATGTAGAAGAACCAAAATAAAAAGAACAAAGAAAATAGAAAAAACTCGAATGCAAATAATAAGAAAATATTACCAGTCAAATGCGTCATGACAGAGCGAATGCGTCGCTCTGTGTGTCAAATGTGGCTTTCCAGACTTCAATTGTGGCTCATCAGATCGATTGCAGTGTTTTAGCCTACGTATGCATCATGATGCATTAGATGCGTCATGATTTAAAAAAAACAATTGCGTCGCTCTATACCTGTACCTACAAAAATGATAGAGAATGCACAAAACTGTATAGAAAAAATTAAAAAGAAACAAAGTCGGGTTCACCAGTGTATCTAAGGGTTAAATTTTAGGTATGTTAGAGGTCAGCAAAGACTAAGAAACCCAAATAAATTACAAAATACAATGGAAGTAAACATAAACAAAACGATTATACTAGCTAATCACTGAGACCTCCATGATTCAATTTTGTAACACCTTCCAACTTGCTAATTGACGTGTTGCCCTTAGATCGAACATGCGAGCAATATTTGACGAAGTCCTACACAAGCTTTGACGGATTTGATCAAAGTCTATTGCCTATGACTATGTGATTAAAAATGCCTATGCCTAAATATGCCAATACTTAATGGAATAAATGTTGCAACTTCTGTCAAATCTCTAAGTGTGTCAGTGTGTAATCTAAAAATGAGAACAAAATAGCATTTTATAGAAAATGCCATTTTGAATGGACGGGCAAGATTGAATTTCGACAGAGACCTAAAATTAGAGGATGAGATTAAACCCGATAATCCCTAATTAGGGTTAGGGTAAAATCCTTAAGGGAATGATCGAGATTTCATCTAAGAGAATCGAATTGGCGGTGGAGAATAAATGAGATAATTAATTAGAAAAACAAATATTTTTGAAAATCAAGAAGATAAAGACTGCCTAATTTGTGAGATTCAAAAAATCAAGAAGATAAGAGCTGAACTGAAGATCAAATTTGAAAAATCAATAATCTGCTCGATTACTTGATTTTTGGAGGAAAGTTACCAATTTGAATTAAAATAATTCAAAATATGGATTTTGTGAAATACTAAATAATCAATTTTCAGATTATTTACCAAAATGGACTGTCAGTTAAGAATGTGATGACATTTTAAATAATTTCACTTATTTAAAATGAGAGGAATATTAATTTTTGACAATTAAATAATTAAAGATAATTATTTAATTTAGAAGATAAGATTGATTAATTAAATAAATTAATCAATTCATTTAATTATGACAATTAGTGACATATCGAATAAATAAATAAAATTTATTTATTTAATAATTAGGAAGAAAAAAATGAAGAAAGGTAATTAAATAAATTAAGAAATTTATTTAATTAGGTGAAGACTTAGATAATTAATGACATATTTAATAAATAAATATAATTTATTTATTTAATAATCATGAAGAATAAAAGGACATGAATTAATCAAATAATTATGAATTATTTAATCAATAGTCGAATGTGGACCAAGGACATAATTAAATGTCATAATTATGCTAGGACGAAAGTGGTTAAAATAGAGATTGTAGGCCATTTTTAAGTGTCTACATCTGCAACAATTTGCATTAGGATCTGATTCATTTCTCCCACTATGTTAACCTCAGTTTTATCTAGTTGAGTCACTTTTCTCCTTAAAGGTGTGGGGGTAGTCCCAAGAGCATTGCACATTGCTAGGGACATGACATTGGCTAATGCTCTTGAAATAAGTAGGCAATTGTGCAAATTCTTTCCAAATATTTGGATGGTGGTGAGGAAGGGTGGTGTTTCCAACTTTCCTTGGAAGAGGCCCATAGGCATGTCCATCTAAGCTACCTAAGCTTTGTTCTTATCACCAACCTTATCCTTAGTCTACCTGGAGGGCTGATCCTTGGGGTTTTTCCTATTATTCTAATCCGATTTCTTTACAGACTGCTTACCCGTCGACTAATTTTGAGGTAGGTCCACCCTTTTCCCATGAATTTGTTGAATGATAGGCTCACTTGGAGGGTCTTCAAAAGAAACTCTCTTGGCCGGTATTTCCTCTACTTCCTTAGAGGAAGGAGTTCCATTAATTACCCTAAAGAAGGCATGCCTAATTGTGGGAACCTTAAGTAACTCAAAGGTAGACAAGCTGATTTTTACCTTTTTAAATTCCTCTGTGACATATTTTCCCATTCATTCAATTTCAATTTTGAAGGCTCTTCCTATAGTAGAGCTAGCGGGATGGGATTATGTCTAGCTTGATTGATTTTGGGGTTGACCATGAGGCTATTTTTGTGGTTGGTTTTGAGGCTTATTTAATGGCCTATCCTTGTTGAAGTATTGAGTGGGCACATGAGGAAAACCAGGATTATTGCTAGCATTGGGGTCAGGCAGGGTATTGAAGTTATTGGGTGGAGTGGAAGTCGTGAAAGGTACTCTTGCTTGTCTATTCCTAAGGTAATAGGGAATCACTCTTTCGTGGAACATATGAACCTCATTTACATACAATTTTTCCTCATCTATTGGACCATTGTCTACTAAAGAAAAAAATTGAGACAAGGTTTCTTCTCTACTTACTTGATGGATTTCATCCTCTTTTGATGGAGCATCCTAACATTCTAAGACATTGGTCTCGCTTCATGGGAATGGCACTAGGATGACCATGAGACAAGAGGATTCATAAGGCTCGGATGGGACTATGTCATGGCATTTGACATTGTCCACAACATTTTGAACTTTGACTTAGAAATTTTTTGCGGTGGTGAGGAACTCAGGGTAGTCCAACTCAAAGTGCCTGCTAGTTTTGTGAATCCAGCACCATCCAGAGAGAGCCACTTCAGCAAGGTACACACCACTAGTTTTCTTCTCTATGCTAGCAGGCTAGTCAAATGGAGTAGGAACACCTTTGTTGTTGGGCCTAGTATTCCATGCTCTATTTTGTCTTTAGGCCGGCCTCCTTTCAAAATTCTAGTTAGAATTATGTCTTCTTTCATAAATTTTCCCCGAGGAAGGACCCACAACATGGTTGTCCCTATTTTCCTTGTTGAGGTTAGATTGAATGCTCCATTGGGAAGATTGCAACTAATTATTCATATTTCTTAGGTGTGTCATCTCTGTGGACATTTTCTTGATCATTTTAGTCAACTCATCAAGCTGATCTTTCTTGGTGTTACTTGGCTACGACACTTGATTTTGAAGGAAAACAGGTGAGGCAGCTAGTTGATTTTGTTGTGCTAGGGGAAATTATGGTCCTTGCAGGTATAATGGAATTTGAGGCCACTGAGAGTATGCCTGCTATTGTTGGGGAGCTTTGGAGTAGGTCTATTGTTGTTGGGGCTACACGTAAGAAGGCATGAGAGGCACCTAGTTCATCAGTTTTCCTGGATGTGGGACAATGGGAAGATGAGGCACCTAGTTCATAATCGATGATCGAATGATTGGTTGAGCCCTTGAACCTACATCGGATGAGCCATTGGACCCAAGGAAGGCAACAAACCAAAAATATTTTTCCCAAAGTCTATATGAGAAATAACTGCCTCTACATAAGCATCCACCAATTGGGTTAGAGGTGGTCACATTCTCTTTACTGATGTAGCTGTGAGGTTGTCCAATGTTGCATAATAGACTAGCAAGGTAGCAACATCATTGAGTGTATATGAGGCTTGCAACCTTATGTAGGCTCAGTGGAATCGATCGTTGAAGAAGCTGACCAGTTCATTGATTTCCCTATGAACCATCGTGAATTGTTTGTATAGCTTCAAAGGGATGATTGGGATCTTGTATTTCTTCAAGAAGGCATTCATCATCAAATCCCAAGATGTGATGGATCCTGCTGGCAGGTTAATATACCAGTAGAAGGCCTCTTCCCCTAATGAATAAGGGAAGAGCCTACATGCCACATCTTCCTGATCGATTTGCATGTCTTTTAGCATTGTTTGGAATATCTTGATGTGCTCCTCAGCTATCCTCTAGGGATCTCGAGGATTGAACTTCAAAAAAAAGCTCTTTGGATTCTTGGGCATATCATGATAAGCATTGAAGTGTAACAAAGAAGGATTTTTCCCAAGCCAAGCCATGAGGGGAGGCAGAGTTGGTATTTTCTATTACACAGTAACCTGGGGCTACATAGGGGTAGTGGCACTCAAGACTACATCTTGGACCTGGAGGGAAGGGGAAGAGGAAGCACCCCAGCAGTGGGAAGCAAGAGCTGGGAATGCAATGTGATATGGCTGAGTGGAATGGACAAAGGTGAAGGAAGTACACTAAGTTTGAGGTTAATGGAAAGAGAAAGGAGATGAAGGAAAAGGTGAGGTGAATGGAACAAAAGAGGAAGAAGAGGGTGTGTCCTCCCTCTTAGTCTTTCTTGTCCTTGTAGGGGGTTGTAGTTCTTGGAATTCCCCTTTGTTTGGAGTAGACCTTAAAATTCTTCGGGGCCTCTCAAGGGAGAGTGAATCACCTTGATTTAGCCTAACTCAGATGGCCCTTCTTCTACCACCAATTCTATTGATGGGTGTTTTATGCACTTCTCAACACAGGTAATGCATATGTGCATCACCTCTCTTGAAAGGAAATCTCCAACAACAAGTTGCTAAAAATTACCGCAAGGTCTCTCGGGTGTCAGGTCATGAGATGCATGGAATTTCACAGTTGATATTTTGAAGTTATTTTGTTGGTAATCATAGGGTAGCTTACAAATTTTGGCTAGAAGCGAGGTGAATTTTAAAATGGAGTTCCTGAGATGGGAAGTTAACGTGTAATTTTTTGTAGGTTCAAACAATAATCTTAAACTCCTATTTTATGTTAAGATTTGGCTTTACAATGTGCAATGAACCTTAGCATAGGTTACTTATTAAAAGAAAGGGAAAAGGGCAAGGAAGAGAAGAGGTTCCTAGATCTGAAACTAGTAATGAACAATGATCATGGAGGTTTCTACTATGGACAACCTTCCCAAAACATAATTTAACTTAACCAGATTAACTCACGGTATCATAAAACTTGTGCAACTTCTAAGGACTACAAATATTCAACCATTCATTCACCATAAACATGCATGAATAAAAGATAGAAGTTTGGAGCAGATTTTAGTTTATCCCCAGACTAAGTTTGTACAACTATCTACCATCAATAAATAACAAAAAATATGGACAAGAAAGGCATCAACGCAACAGAAATCTACACAACAATTGAACAAAATTAACTAATCTATCAAAGTAATCCTAAACATGAACAACAAAAAAGTAAATCTATCTCAATCAACTAACTATGGGAGATGAACCATGTAACATGCAATAGAAACTCAAGAGTCCACCAAAAGCCAATGAACTTATATTAAAATTTCTCCAGCATGCCTTTACAACAACTCAACTCTCTCTTGAAAATGAGAGGAGACCCCCTATTTATAGTGTTCAAAAAGAAAAATGAATGGCCAAGATTGATTTTGCATTGTGTGGCCAAGATTCACTACAAACTAGGGTTTCACCTACCCCCAAATATAATATAATTTCAAATACATTCTTTTCCCTTTCCCTATTTTGTCCTCACATGACAACACTATAGCAAATTTGTCTTTTGTTGATTTCCCTTTTACTATAGCTCTTTTGTGAGGAACTCATCCTCAATAACGAGATTTCCTTCGCTCTTCTTGATTGTGGCATATTCTATAAACATCATGATTAATTCCTGGAGCTTGATCCATTCCAATATATCTGATTGCATCACTTGGAAATTCAGCTTTCTTGATTTGTTAGTGAGGGTATCTGAATCCTTGTCATAATTTAGTGTGTTCTTCATTACTTGCTCAAACTCAGAAAAGACTCATGTAGTGAAGCCTAGGAAATTAGGTGTTAGTGCATCCATGGTTTTTCTTTCCAACTTCTTTTGGAAGTATGACTCTAATTTAGCTGCATCTAGCTCACTTGCAAGCATATCAAGATATATTAGCAACTTTAAATATTCTACACAATTTTCAATTTTCTTTGACTTCCTTAGCCCAATCAATATCCATTTCCACCTCATGGAACACCCATTCCAATACCTCCTTTTGATGGTCCAGGCTCAACTTCCAAGATGTGACGAGCTAGTAGTCATCCTTCACCAATTTAAGCTCCTTCTCCTAGAATCTATCTTGTATCTTTAAGATGGCCTCAAGTTTGGGGTACGTGGTTCTGTATAGATTGGGGAAGTCAGTGCAAAACTTCCTTGTACCTTTGAGTATCCTCAACACCTCCAGGAACTTATGAGCAGTCCTGATTGCATGTCTCAAGCCCATATTGCCATTGTAGAGGACTTGCCTAAACCAATCTTCAATGGCCTTTGTCCAATTCTTTCCCTTCTCAAGCTTGTCAATTTTCTCCTTGGATAGTAGTTATGCTGGTGTTGAGGACGTGGTAGGGAGCTCTTCCATCGATGACCATTGTTGGATATATGTTGTTAAATCAGCCACTTGTGCTTTCAATTCTTCCTTGGAGATCTTTTCCTTGTGCATCTAATGTACTACTATGGCAATAGACTCTTGGAGATGATCTATTTTTTGTTCTCTAGTGGCTGTCCCTAAGTTGGTGGTGGAGACGTTATAGCCTACCCCTTCTTCACCCACAATTGGTGTGGCAATTTTCATAGTCCTAGACCCAAAAGCATTAATGGTCAATTTGGATCTCACTTTAGGCTTCTTTTCTTTCTTTGTGCTGACCTGGGCTCTAGCCAACATGGCCTCCAGCCTTGCCCTTGGATCCTTTAATGTTGGGGTTTTCTTTGCTGATTGTTTCTCAAGCCACTCGGGCATTTGAGATTCCCCCTTTGGTGATTCATGACCTTCTTCTTCCTCTTCATTAGTGTGTTAGATCTTAATTTCTTTATTTCCTGGAGTTTCTCATTCTGTTCTTTCTTCCTCCTCATCAAAATCCTAAATAAATATTGTCTCCTTCAGTGGGGACTCAAAGGTAGTGTGCTCTTTGGGGCTGTCCTCCCCTTTAGTTTCCTATTTTTCTTCTTCATCATGCTCACACTCCTCAGGCTGTTCCATTTTTGGGCTCTTATTAGCCTCAAACTCTTCTTCATGTTTTTCTTCTTTATTTTCTTCTTCCTTGTGCTGAGGTGGCACATATTCTTGTTCTTTCTTTTCTTCCTATTCTTGCTCTTCCAAGAGAGGTGTTTCTTTACCATGTTTGGGGCTTTCTTCCTGCTCCCTAGTTGGAAGTTCAGTATCTTCTTCCATTTTATCACTTGACTCCTTTTCTTCCTCAGAAGGTGTTCTTTCCACTTCCTCTCTGGAATCTCTAAGTTTCCAGGCCAACTCTTCCTCAAGGTCTACATCAAAGGTTTCTACATTATATTTGGTGTCATCCTCTTCTTCATCACCCTCTGAGGAGTCTATTTTTTCTCCTTCGCAGACCACCTTATCAATTTGTAAATGCTGGTGCTATGGGTGTTCATGGTAGTCATCTACTGCCTCCTCCAATTCCCTTATTGCTTACTTTTCTTTCCTCTCTAACTCCTTAGATATTTGAATTGTGGCATTCATCTTTGGTGGTTCAGTCGGAGGAGTTGAGGCAAGAATTTTGAAAAGAATCTATGCCAAGGTAGCTTGAATAGCTAGATTCTTCAATACTCTAGACAACTCTGAAGGAACATTCTGCATATGTTAGGAAAAGGCCTCTAGAAGTGAGAGTTTGGGCATAGGTATTGTTGTTGTGGCTAGGGGTAGTGATGTATTCAGAGACATGGAAGCAGAGGAAAGCAGAGAAGTGGTGGAAAAAAAAGACTCTATGGTCATAGCTTGTATAGTGGGTGGAGAAGAGGCAAGATGGACCGATATATCCACCATAGGTGGAGAAGTAGCTACCATCACCTAAGAAGTAAGTGGAGGTAGTGGGTGGATATTTTGGTTGCTAGGCCTCTATTTCCTCTCCCTCATGAAGTGAATCTTCTTGAGTGGTAGGCATCTCGATGACATTGCCTGATCTCTTATGTTTCTTAGAAGGTTCTCCATCTAAATCATTTCTTATGTAAACCTTAGGGTTGGGTTGTTGCTCAACAACTTCTTTCCTCTTCCTTGACCTATTGGATGAAGGAGATTTTGAACTATCTCCTAATGGGGTGGCATTTTTCCCACTATTTGTTTCACTTGTTGGCTTGTTCTCGAGCCCCTCATAGGTCAACGTGACCCCTTGTTTCTTCAATTGGGCAATTTCCCCTTCAATCCACTCTTTTGTTTTGGCCTTGACGAGCTTGGTTAGAATATCGAGGTCATCAACGTCTTGCTCATCCCATTCAATTAGTGGCAACAAGAGATTAGCAACTACATTGTACTTAGGATCCATGACTGTATTTTCATCTTTTGCTACCTTATTCGGTACGTGGAACAAGTTGACCCTCTTTATGAAATATGCTATCATTCACATATAGTCCCTCATTCACACTTCATTATAATCTTTGTAATTAGTCCAAAATTCCTTGATGCTATGTAGATGGGTGTATTGAGGTCCAAATTCCTTGTTGAGTTACCATAGGGGTCCATCTAGGGCCAAGCAATGTGGAGTTTGAAATGGTATTCCACCAGTTCTTTCTCTGAATTGTCGGTACATTGAGAGGTATGGAGTTCATATAGCCCTTGGCCGAAAGAGAGGGGATAAGGAATCCCCACCTTATGCTTGCTGCTCAAAAGGGTGTGTGCATGTCATAGCTACCGAGAGAGTTCTAACAATATTATCTGGTCATTGGGATATTGGAGCAGCTTGTATGCTTTTTTTGAAAATCCTTTAGCATAGATGTAGGTGAACTTTGGATACTGAATGAATAAGAAGGAAAATTGCTTAAGGAATTAGCACTATGGGAAAGTCTTGTTTTAAAGTCACCCCCAAGAAATTTGATAATATGACCTATGAAAGCATCATTGACTTTGTAGTAGTCCCTCTTGAAGTTTCTAAATTGTACTTGAGGGTACTTATCATAAAATTTCAGCTCCCTTCTTGGTTCCTCATCTAGAGCTCTAAATATGCCTCTCTATTCCGTCATTTCGACCAATGAATAGACCAAGTAAGATGTCATGTAAAATTTGGAGGTCTTCTTCACAACCATAAATTGTTCATAGAAGCAATCACTGATTATCCCCACCTAGTAGAACTTGGCTTCTCCATGGAGAATCTCTTCAATGAAGTATAACATCCATTCTTGGAAATAGGCCGCAGTAGGAAGGCCCATTACTCGACTTAGTAGGGTCATCAGATCATGGTAATCCTCATAAAAGTTGTTGCGAAAGAACTCCTAGGGAACCTTTGCGCCACCGCCCCTCTTCTCCTTCAACTAGTATTGATTAATAAGTCTTTCACACTTGAGGGGGTCTTGATCCCACATAGCCTTGCCATCATTCATGGTTGGAACTTCCATCTCCCTGAAGGTAGGGATATGAAAATTCCTTGTTATCACCTTAGCAGACAAGTCAACCAAAACATTTCCATCTATGTCTACTATGGTTCTGGTCTCTTCTTGGTATGCCTCTCTATAGGCCATAACAAGCTCGGGGGTGATGAGGGTAGGAGGAAAGCCTATAGCTTTAGCCAACCCACTGCTTCTGATATTTCTTGCATTCTATGTTTGAGGGTTGCTTCAAACTCTCTGCTTGAATTCATCAACGTTTACATGTTCGATGTTTGTCTCGGAGACCTCCTTCTAGGTTGAGGTGATCTTAGAGTTAAGAGATCCCCCCTAGAACTTGTATTTCATTTGGTCCTTGTCATCTTTTCCACAAGGTGCCTTAGATGTTTTCTTTCCTTTATCCTTCTCCATGGCTACTCTTGAAGGTCCTCCACCTGATTCCATTAATCATTCAAGTAAATGAGAGGTGAGCACAATCAAGCATGAAATAATGGAAACATTATCCAAAACCTTGTAAATGGAGTTAGATCAGATAAGTCATCATTTAAGAATGCTAAAATTTCTTTCAAACTATCATTAGCATGTTGCAAGAGGGAGTTTCAATAGTTCAGGCTCAAGGGGTCAAACTTCCCTAGGCTGATGGATATTTTAGAGTTGTTGTAGGAGGGATGACAATTAGGGAATGGTGGCCCACCTATCTTGACTTGCCTTTGTGTTTGATCAATTTGAAGGATCCATTGAGGAGAGTTCCCTATTTCAACATGTGAGTCAAAGTCAATTTGGTGATTGGAGGGAATTTGGGTCATCTTTTGGGCAACCAGAATCAGAAAGGAGCTTTGCTGTTTGAGTCTACCATTCAAAACGGCTCTGGAAAGGATGTCATTCTAGGGATGGATTGTTGACAAGCAGGACCCACCGTTCTAGGAGGTGGTGGCACCACTTGCTTGTGACTTGGGCATTTTTGGGTAGGCATGGTCATGAAGCTACTAGGTGATTGTCGTTGGAAACATCAGACAACATGCGAAGGTTCGATAAAGAGTTTAGCCTTTATGTATTACTTTATTTTTCATTTGGAGAATCAAGCGGCCAAGGTTGGTTTGGGTTCCAAGCACTGAAAGGATGGAGGTATTTTTTCATGTGGGGATGATGAGGATGGGACATGGTGACCCAACACAAGGGATCTACCAAATGTTTACTAAGAATGCTAGAGATCAAGGGTCATTTAATTAGGTAGATTTGGGGTGAGTGGAACTCAGAGGTCAGAATGCCAAAGATCAAGGGTCGTTTATTCAGGTAGATGTGGCAAGGTGGCCTACAGATAGAGGTCCATGAGGTGGGACCTAAGAAGAGCTCGACATTTGATCATTAAAGGGTTAAAATGAAGGTAGTCAGTGGAGGAAGACTTGGATTTTGAAGGGCGGGATGTTGCTGGGTGAAATCCATTTGGGCGGTGAAATGCTGATAGAATTCTACTAGTAGAAGTCCACGAGGTGGAACCCAGGGTGATCTTGACTTAAAGTTTTACAAGAGTTTGATCATAGGGCTATTTGAAGAGTAGGGCCTAGCCATCAGGAGGCTATGGTTCAAAATCCATTTGGGAATGGCATATCATAGGCAGCATCCTGGGGAAGGAATCCCGTGAGGTTCGACCTGAGTGGTTTGCCAAACCTCTGTTTCAGTTTGTGAGTTACTCTAAGTTTGGGTGGAAAATGAGATGGGAACTTCTATGATAGTGGTATAGAGGGTCGTTTGTAGCTTCAAATTCAACTTCATTCCAAAGGTCATCAAAGAAAATGGAAGTGCATGGGTCCAAAGAGCGGAGAGCATGAACTCTCTAGCTCAAGAACAATGTCAGTGAGTTAAGGTTCCACAACAGTTTACCAAGATTTTATCATATGGGTTTTGTGCATGTTGATCACTCCTACTTAGTTCATAAGTTTTTCTTCTTTCAAATTCATCATCTTTACCAAAAATCAAAGAAAAATGTAAAACAGGGTGCCAACAGACTCACCTTAAGAATCTGATGAAGGAGCCGAAATATCTGCTAGAAAATGCATTGGATTGGCAGCGATACTCATTGGGCTCAGAGGCATCGTAGGGAGATGGCTTTGGATCATTCTGACTTCTTTCTACTTGATAGACAAAATGACAATGACAACTCAAACTCACCTATGTATAGAAAATAAGGCATTAAATGCTAGCAATAAATGCTCGTACAATGGACATCATGTTGGTGAACTAAAATTTCAAAAACGATCAAGGGAACACTAGGGTCCAACGGTTGGGTGGCTATAGGTGGATGGACATTGGGTAATTTAGTGCTTGATAGATGACGATGGGAGCTTCAGGTTCCGATAGGTGGGAGGCCACCAGAAGAAAGCCGTTGGATAGTTCATTGATGAAGTGACGACGCCAAAGACATTGGGTCTCAGTGAGCAGAAAGTAGGTAGGGGATAGTCATTTGAGACAAATGGCATGTCAAAGGCTGGCATGAGGATGAAATGTGAAGAATGAATAAGTAGAGGTTTTGGAAAAGGAACCAAAATAAAATATGAAGGAATGATCTTTTTTGGAGCGAATTAGGGTTTCTCTAAGTAAAAGAGAAGAGTTTTTAGCAGCTTTTTGAAATCTACCACATTTAATGCAAATTAGGACAGATAATTGTTTTATAAAGAAAATGAATAAGGCATTTTGATCATTCGTGCATTTGAGGAAGTTAAAGAGATTTTGGAGCATTCTTGAGCAGATTTGGAGTTCAAGTTATGTAAACCCTAGTTGTGGTTCATGTGAAGAAAAATATATTTTAATCTTTTGTGTAGTCATGTTTTGTGTTGTTTGAGTTGTTTGAATTTAGAATTGAAGAATGGCAACCCCTGTAGTCATTAAAGTGTCGAAGAGGGCAAGATCCTCTTATCAAAAATATTCCTCAATTTTTTTTAAGATGACTCCATGGGAACATTCTCATCAATCCCTCATGGAGTTATGTTGACTGAGGATACAAGGATGTATATTTGTGTAAAGTATGGGGAATTCAACCACACAAAGTTGATTGACATTTGGAAAAATGAACTTACTAGTGATGATTGCTTGATAAAAATTGAGTACTCAAACTTGGTTGCAGAGAGGTTAGATAGATGGAACAATTTTCCTAACTTCAACTATGATGAAAAATTTGTGAAATCAGTCCTAAGTAAAATTCATGATAAATTCCTATGGACTGGTCGACCGCACTTGATTAATAAGCAAGCAATTAGGTCTATTACTGGGCTCTAAGATAAATTTATAGTACATGTGTTGAAATCCATGAAGAATGAGGTTCTAATGGAGCTTATAGGAGCCACATACAACAAGAGAGCTTTAACAACAAAATCCATCACTAATTCAGATGTGAAGAATATAGCTACCATGATCGGTCACAAAATATACCTCAAAAAATAAAGAGAGATATGTTTCAGCTACAATGATCTATATTGTCTTTGATATGGTTGTAAATGGTGTAGATTATGATCTATGTGAGATTATCTGGTTACAGTTGCTTGAGAACTTGAATTCAATGAAGGAAAGGAAGTATGCTTTCAAATTTGGTTCATTGATTGTCATACATATGTCTATTGTTTTATTTCAAGAAGATACTTTTGGGAAGGAATAATGAAGTATTTTGGGACTCATCCAAACTAGTGACACATCAAATTTTTGATTATATGCATAGTCTAGGTAATCTAGATGCTCAAGATGATGCTCTAACAACATTCTTTACGATATTCAAAAGAAACATGAATGAAAAGGAAAGGATTCTGAGGAAAATTGTTGAGAAGTATAAACATGACATCATATTCCATGTTTCCTTTGATGAATTCTTGATTGAGGCTGTAGAAACTTGAACCATATGGATTCAGCCTTTGGGATAAGAGGTAATAGAAGAAGAAGCTAAATTTTATGTGGAAATGTTGCTAAAAAATCTATAGGATCCCAACAAACCCAAATTTGGGACATATGCTAAAAAGTCTATGGAGATTCATTTGGAGTAGTAGAAGCCTAAAATTAGGAAGAAAGTGGAGAAAATTCTTAAAGAAGCTAGATTCAATGATGAGGAAATTTCCCTTGGAAGGGCTAGGGGAGAATAATTGGAGGTAGAATCATCTGACCCAAGGAGATCTGGAAGGACTACCTTTGTAAAATTCTCCACAACCCCTGCAACAAATATTGAACCCAGTACCATTGATAAAGGCAAAGGTCTTGTTTCCACCAGACTGACTACTATATCTGGGAAGAGGAAAGAAACTCCTCTAGTAGCCCCTGCAAAGAGGGGAAGGAAAGAGAAAGTGACAAGGGAGAATAATCTCAACATTATAGATGATCAAGATGATAAAGAAGAAGATCCTAATGCAAAGATGGTGAGGAGAAGAAGAGGAGGCTTATCCTCTGGTGAAGGCACTTCTATAGAAGCTATTGGTTCCAAGAGAGTACTTGTTGTATCATCTTCTGATTATGAGGAAACACAAGATTTTGATGTCCATGTGCACACGAAACCAAAATCAAAGAAGACTAAGATGTCTGATGAAGCCTATGTGGGCTAGAGAGGAGAACAGAATAATCTGGTAAGTTTTGGTCCCTGCTTTAAATTAGAGGCAACTCTAAATTCCTTCCTATATTTTGAGAATATGCTGCAACCTGCAATGGAATAACATGATAATGCTAGAGAATAAGATAAGAAAACTTTGATTTTAGTTGTTATTCAATATGCTATCTTCTTAGAAGTTAAGTGTGATGATATAAAGAAAGATATACCTTAAAGTATGTTGGAAACTCTAGTTAAAAGGAGATTAGAGGTTGTTGAGTTTGAAGATAAAATTAATAATGATGTATATAATAAGAGTGGGTCTTCCCTGACCCTAGATGATATGGAATCTTTGAAGAAGATCTATGAAAAAATGTTTTGGATGAAGAAAAGAGTAAACATGTTGATAACAAGGAATAAAAAGCTGACAAAGAAGGTAAGGAAGGAAACAACAAGAGTGATCTGGGATACAATAGAAAAATATGGCATGCTTAAAGCTAATGAAGATGTTGTTGCTGAAAAATGCTGAGGAAAATATTCCTCTTGATACTGGTAATGAAGATATTTCTGAAAATATTGATGTTGACATTGATGCCAGTGTTGAAAATGATCCCCCAAAAGGTGAAAAGCCGAATGAAGGTGAGGTTGAGCTTGAAAAGAACAATGATGATCCTCTAGAGCATAGTGAAGGAGAAAGAGGAAATAATGAACAAGGCAATGCAAAAGAAGAAAAAAGCAGTGAAGAAGAAGAAAAAGATATTTCAGAGGAAGAGAAAAATAAAGATGAAAAAGATGTAAATGATGAAGAGGATAAAAATTATAAAGAAAAAGATGAAAAAAAAGAAGAAAAGAAAGAAGAAGAAGAAGAAGAAGAAGAAGAAGAAGAAGAAATGGAAGAAGAAAAGGAGGAAAAAGAAAAGGAAAAGGGAGAGGAAGAAAAGAAAAATGAAGAAAGTGAAAAGTAGATTGTAAAATCTCTTAAGAATCTTGTAGAATCATCCTTTGGTAATGATGCACTAAAAGGCTTGCTATCCAACCAAGTCAAATTTCAGCTAATAATTCCCCAGGAGCTTTTACAGCTTCCTATGATTAAAGGCTTTGTGGATATGTAGAAGATGTCTCTGGTGCATAAAGTAGTGTTAGAAGATGTTATGCAAGCATTTGGAAGGAAGGAAATTCTTGAAGCACATCAGAAAGGAAAAAAACTTATAGAAGATGCTCTCAAGGCATTGTAGGAAGTCCTGCTTGGTGCATCCATTGATACATCTATCACTCTTGTTGAAAATTTGAGATTGTTGCTATACTCTTTCAAGGAGTATACCTTCGGGCTTAGTGAAAAGACAAGACAAGAGGTTGAGGAGAATTTGGTGGAGAAAAGGTTATTGGAATTACATGACAAGTGTGCTCTTGCACACTCAAGTGCTGAAAAGAATATGGAAGTCGTGAAGGTTTGTGAGTCAGAAGCAAATGTTGTTCTTGCTTATTGCTTGAAATGGCTAGATGCCACTAGGATATTAAGTTTGTTATGGACTCCATTGAGTCTTAGTCATTTGTTGTCTTCGGTACTTACAACTTATCCAAATATATAGAAAGATCAATGTGGAATGCCATCACCACACATAAAGAAAAATTATTTGTCTTGCAGAAGTAGAAGGAAGAAATTATCAAAAAATTTGATCAGTTGAGTGACATTGTAAGAGTGGAATACACTATAGTTGGCAAAGCTCTAGCATGTACATAAAAACTTGAGAAGATAAATTTGATTCTTAATACTTCAAATGGTGTAGAAGAAACTCTGATAGAGTTGGAATCTTTGAACAAGATGTTGATTTCCACAAAGGATAGTTGGGAGAATGGAAAATCAGTATGGGAAGGTATTCTAAAGGAGATTCAAGGCTCGCCATCCTTCGGTTGATACATTTTTTCAAGTTATTTTTGGGACACCATTTGTCCTTGATGTCAAAGGGGGAGTGAAGAATGGTGAAATGCTGGTGTTAGGAGGAGAAGTGTTGTAAATAAGAAGTTTTGTAAATATTCCTTTTGGCACATGTTTCCATTAATGACAAAGGGGAAGATTTTTAGAAAAATGAAGAAGAACATATCATTTTGTTATTTTGTGTTGTCATTGATGTCACCATGATATATGAGTTGCAATTGCAAGATCCAGCCTGAAGTTGTTCAAATATTCTAGTCTGGTATCTAAACTAGTACTTTGCTTACATCCTCTGGTATTTTGGTCCACATTTTTTTGCTGGTGAAATAACTTTTGTTATGTGGATATATGTGTGACCTATTTTAGGTCCATGATGACTTGTTATAGTGTGTTGGATGTGTGAATTGATTTTTGAGAAGTTTTTGTGAAATATTGAAGCTGATAGTTGGTATTTTTAGTGAATGATAAGTGCATCTAATTAGGATGACCTAATTGATGCTTGTGAAGAGATCAAATATATATCAAATAGTTTTTGAAGATTGACAATGAAAATGGTTATGATGTGAATGTGATTGTGAAGAAGAGAGAATATGATGAAGTGTGTCAAGTCAATTTACTGAGCTTCATTGGAACTAAATCTGCACTCACTAGGTGTACTCTATCAGTTCATTTTTTGGCTGAAAGCCATTTTTGTCATTGTAATTCTATAGGAAATGAACATTTGTTTTTGAACAGTGAGTCTTGGTAGTGAGCCACCCATTTTTTAATATCTTATGGCTAGTTATACTATATTGTGAGCTAACACTCACCGTAGTTTTTCCTATTTTAGGTTTTCCATGTAAAAATACTAGTGTTCATGTGTTCTGTGATTTCATTTCTTGTTATTTCTTTTACTTATCCTTGGTATTGTATGCATTGGAATAATTGGATGGTATCTTATCATAAAATTTAAGAAGATACTGATTCACCCCCCTCTTATTATCTTGGAAATTTAACAATAGTTGATGTTGATTCTCCTCCATTAGAGCAGCCACCAACCAAAAGACAAAGGGTTGAGATGATCAGGGTAGTTGATTACCCTGATACTGATGAATATGATATTTTGATAACACTTGAAGATATGTAGTAGGGGATGCCTTCTCCCCAAAGGGAAGTTACATCAAGCTCTAGAGGATGCAACCTAAGGTTGGGAAAGGCAGAAGTAAGTGGCTTGAGTAATGTTGATGACATAAGACATGAGGCTTGTAGGAAATTAATGGAGGATGACTCGTTTATTGCAACAACAACATTCAAAGATTTTTTATGGAGAGAAAAAGCTTCACAGTATGAAGAGAAGGTTGCCTATGAGAGAAGCTTACATCCCAAATTACCTGATGTGAGGAAGGAAATGAGGAAACTATTTCAAAGTATCGCAACTGAGGAAGGAAGGGAACTTCTACAAAAGAGTGGAATTTTACTATTGCATAAATGGGATATAGCCGATGTTGTTGTACTTGAAACTATAAGGAGAGCTAAAAAGCATCTATTCCAAACTGAAGAAGAAGCCAAATTGGCACTTCAAGGGTCAGATTTTAGTCAAGAGTGGGATGCTTTGGCTATACGATCATTGTCTCTTAGTTTTAGGAAGCCTAGAGTTGCAAAACCGCTTGACTTTAATGGACAACTTGTTATAAAAAGATTTTTTGACACTCTAGCATTAGAAGCAGTTGATATGACCATAAAAATTGCTAAGCTTACAAAAGTAATAGTTGAGAGCCTTACTAAAGATAGAGATATGCATAGAACTAAGTATACTGAGCTTATTGATGAATACAATGCGTAAGTACACCAATATGGTTCCCAAAAAGGGGGCTTAAGTGGCCACTTTATTTCTAAACTTAGGAAATACTGACCTTGGATGTGAAATTGAGGATAGTTATACTCAAAATTTTGAGCTGGAACAAAAAGAAGGATCGAATTGCTCTGAGTTTACTTTCTAAAATACTAATTTGTTTTGAAAATGGTTAAGGGGTTCAAATGATGGACATACAAAAATTGGTGTTGTTTTTGTCAGAAAAACATAACATAGCAACTCTTGTACGACCCTCCTACGGTGAAATTTTTTTTAGTATTTTTAAAATTGCTACGGTCAGAAGTTAGCTAATAGTGTGTACTTGATGCACAATTTTTTTAGATAATTTTTTAATGAGTATTTTATTTTGTACTAATTTTTGAAGTGGACACTTCTTAAAAAATAAAATTTTGGTAGTTCTACCCCTAAAATTTTTGTAAACTAATTGATTTTTAAAAAAAATAAAATTGTAGAATGGAGTCTAGTTTCTAAAAATGTAATTTATTTGAAAATTTGATGAACGGTTAATTTATAACAAAAAAAACACCAAACACTATTTTTTTCCAAAAAAGAGACATACAAACAAAAGAAATTATGGATGAAAGGCTTAACATTCTTAGAAAGTGAAAAAATTTACATCATTGGATAGCTAAGAGTGAACCTAACATAACCCATATGTTCAATTTCTTTGACATTGAACCACGTGCAATCCTATCAGTGAGCATGAACCCGATTCTGTGAAATATTGTAGAATTTTATAAAACACATCTCTCGTCATTGGGAATGCCCTCCAAGCCTTTGGGTTGGTATTCCAAAAAAAATACCAATCCCAAGGTTTCAGGATTCCCAAAGCAAGATATAACATGTGTGTGTTATAATGCGCATGTGTTATAACATGAGCACATTGTAACACACTCACATTATATCTCAGTTTTGACACGGTTTTTTTTGTTTGTGGGGAGCATGTGTAGGAAGACATAATGCAAGTGTGCTATAACATTCTCATGTTATGTCTTGCTTTATGTTAAATGATACTCTATTGAGTGTATGTTTGTATGTTTGTATGCTTGCATGTCATGTATGTATGTATGTATGTATCATTGCCTACATGTATCAATGCATGTATATTGTATGTATGCCTACTTGTATGTAATAT
>VDFB02353493.1:49361528-49616366 GCA_007258455.2 Sequoia sempervirens
TGCTCTTTCTTTTTCTTCTTTTACTTTGCATATTTGTAAGTAAACTAATAAAGATTGATTAGTCTCTCATTGTAAAAAATGATGATTTATGAGCCATCAGAGAGAATCTCAACCACAAAAGCAATGCAACATTCTTATTTTGATGATCTTCACAATTCTCAATTTTGATTTGAAGCCATTATAAAAGAGTGTGTGAAGCTTAGTGAGGGAATCTCAAGTTACTCAATTGAAGTTAACCTCATAATGAGCACCTATAATGTATACATTAAAAGAGAATCTCAAATTTATGAGTGACATTGTAAAATATTTGTAATAATGGTGTACCTAAGGCATTGTAATGAGATTTACTTATAATGAGATTTACTCAAATATTGAAATTTTGGAGTTCATGTTTGGTGCAGGAGCACCTTGTTCTCTAATTGCCTTCAATAGGAAAAATTGAAAATTTTGAATTTTCAAATGTAAACAATGTGAAAAAGGTCATGTGAAGGTAATATTTAATGTATTCAAAGTCTCAAACAAGTCATTAGGTGATTAGAGAAGTGACATTGCACAAAAGTTGTCATTTGGTGTAAAAATGCAAAACTTGCATTAGTTGCACAATTGCAAAATTATAGAAGATGAAAATTCCTCTTGTTAGAAAGGGTATTTAGTCAATGGAAGATGTAAGGGAAACATTCATAATTGATTGGAATAGCTATATAAAGCATTGTAAAGTTGTGGAAAAGAGCATAAATTGTATTCTTGAAGAAATTAGTAAATAAAGGATGATGTTTTGTGTATTTGCAACACTTTTTCTTTTTTGTTTCAAGCTTGCACGGATTGTACAACACCTTATACTTTGATTTTTGATTAGTTTTATTCAAAGAAATGAATTAGGTAACTTTTGAAAGTATTTTGAATTCTTTTAACTCAGATTTGAGGAAATAACAACAGTTTTATCATAATTGATTTGTAACCCTCAAAATAGGGTTTTGAGAGTCCATTAAGAAATAATATTGCCATTCCATTGATGTACGGTTAAGTAGGTTAGTGGAATGGATTGAAATTAGGTTTTTTTCAATTTAAATATGTAAGAAAGGGGTGTCAATCTTCACAAAACCTCAACTGAATGAGTTACAAAGGAACATACCTTTAAACATTCAACAACCCCCTAAACTTGTTAGGGCAGAAATTTTCATGTCTCCAAACCCTCAAATCCACAATTTGTATAGAAGAAACTCACTCCATCATGCCAAAACACAAAACCCTTATTTTATGCTAGTATGAGGAGGATATATTGAAAGGAATGGTTCCACACCTTACCACAACATGCCACCACCTCAGAATTTCTTAAAATCACCTACACAAACTCAAAAGATAATCACCCAACCTCTACATGCAATATTTTATCAAACCCTAGGGTGAAACCTCATTTTTCATGCCCTTTTCCATCAAAATCTATAGGGACAAAAACACAAACCCCATAAAGCACCATAACATCTAAACTAGACCCTCTTGACTAATTCCTTTGAGCCACAGAGGTTATAGTAGGAGGAATGAGTTAAATATCCTTTCACCAAATAAGCACCATAACATCTAAACTAGACCCTCTTGACTAATTCCTTTGAGCCACAGAGGTTACAGTTGGAGGAATGAGTTAAATATCCATTTCAAACTTTAAAACCCCTAAATTTGCAAACTTAGATCGTCCCTTGCAATATTGCAATAAAAATGATTTTTACTCAATGAAATACCACTCAAATGGATTCAAAAGAGAGAAAAAAATCCTCCACAGGTTCACATTGATTTTAGAGCATAGTGCAGCAATACGGGTTCGTATAGACTTGTAAGAGTCAGGAAAACACAAAAAATCAATGAAAAATAGGAAAATATTATTATTGCTTCAGTATTCTCCAACCAACCATTACAATGAGTTTCCATGCCTTTTAAAATGATTCTCCACACAAAAAAACTGACCAACCAACTCTTAACTAATTTTTTAAACCCCTTATGACTACTGGAACCCCTTAACATGCCAATTTTGCATTTTTGTGCTGACAACAATTTGTCAACTTTTACAACTTGTCACCTTTTAGACACAATGACTCCAAATACCCATGATTATGTCCTAGTGCATTCCAATTGGTCTATTAGACCTTATTTAAACAAAAAAATGACCTCACACACAAAAACTAACTTTTCACCTATCTGACAACATTTCAACATAATTTACAACTTGGATTCAAAAGATGTCAAAGTTGATCTATTACATCAAGAATGGTCTCTTTAGACCTTATTAAGACTTGAAACCCCTAAAAAAGTTAGACTCCATCACCATAACTCATTTTTCATAAAACATCTAGAGCAAAACAATTAAAATGGAATGATGCTCCTGCACCACTGTTAAACTGTAAAATTGGAAGATTTGAAGGTTTTGAGACTTGATACATTGCTGCCCGAGGCTATTTTATGGTTTTGAGTTTATTTCCTTATAGTTGTTGGCTTGATCCCTTAAGGGTCTTGTGAATTCAAAATTCACCATGCTCCCTTCAGGTTTGATTTTTGGCTAAGTACTGGCCCATGCCTTCAATAGATTTCATCAGCCCCCTTTTGGTTGTCACTGCAGCTTCGGCCACGTGTTTGCTCATCACAATCCAAAGGAATTTCCTCCTTGCTCTTCTATCATCCCCTGAAATTCACCCACGTGTCATCACCACAAGTGATTTTTATCGCTTCCTCATCAACCCCCACTCACATGCCATGTAGCTCCCATTCGCATAAGGATTTGGCGGGCCCCACAAGCAGCATCTACAGTAAAAAAAATTTCTATGTGTCCTCTTTGCGCAAGCTTCTAGCGAAGGAAGGAAGTATCAACCGTGGGCAGTGAACTGCTGCCATGCATCTCTTCAATGCACACTTCTTCAACGCAGTGGATGAGGCGGACTATGAGCTACAAGATGTTGCCAAATTTTCTAACCACCTATCCTAAAGGGCGACACTTGTCTGCACGAGACTTTGCTAGACCACTACCATCATTCACAAGGGATGCACCTGAATGGAGGGAGACCAAATATTGTGTCTCAAATCTTTTCTATTACAATGGCCAAGGGAAATCATTGCCTCAACATCATTGCTCAGATTCTGAATCTTTTCAATTGCTACTTGCCAAGTAGTTGAAGCCTTGCTATAAATACTATTCTTTGCTTTAGAAGAGGTGACACAATACAATTCTGAAGGTCCCAATGTTAAAAGTTACAAGTTAGCAGATCGCATTATTTTTCACTAGTTTTAGAATCATAGGATTTTTGGAGAGACTAGACCTTTGTATTGTTTAGATTATTGAAAGAACTCACATACTATGTCATTGTTTAGCCTCTCTGTTTCTTATGCTATTGATAAACTTTATACTGTGCCATTATTGTTTGAATGGTTGATTTGTTGTACTTCTATAATTTGAATGCAACTTTATTGGTTTAGATCATGTCTTTTGACTCTTCTTTTCAATAAATGGGCATGATTATTATTTTATGTCATTGAATGAGTTGTTCATATTGCAATCCTTAATTTCTATTATTCTAGGACATGGTAAATTGCTAAGCAGGACCTTATATCATATCCAAAAGATAGGTTTATCATGTCTTTCATATAAATTCTGGTGTATTGCCTTAGATTATTTGTTTTTATATATTCTTTCATTTCCCATTCCAAAACCCCATTACAAAAGAAGTTAGCTTCTTTTAAAATCTGGAGGTCACTCAATTTAGCATAATAAGTCCCCCATAAAGTGAAAATCCCACAAACGGTTGTTACCTTGCCAATTTTTGGCATCAACAGGTCCAAAGTGCAAAAGGGCAGCAATCTTTGACATGGTATTACTCAAAAATTGTGGAACTTATGAAATCTCTATCTAAGCCTAGAAGATCATGTTGGGCCCCTCTACAATAACCTCTCTCTTTTTTTGTTATCTCAGAGTGGTTTTCCTGTGGTGTCTAGTTTTCACTTGATGGAAAAAGTGTCAAATGCAGGCAGTGCAAAGTTGCAAAGTGGTGCAAATTTTGTTCTACAAGTTGTGTGACCAAACAAACTATTACAACATGTCTGAATAGGTATTTTTACGCTAGGAATGGTCCTCTTTCACACCCAAACATGCGGAGTCGCTCTAAGCTACATTCAATCGAATTGATCCCTTAAGAGTCCAAAGTGCAAAATGGCTGCAAACTTTAACATGATATTATTTAGATATTCTGATGCTTAGAAAATTCTCGTCTAATCCTATGAGATTGCATTGGGCCTCTCTACAAAAAACTCTCTCGGTTTTTTCTATCTCAGAGGCATTTTCCTATGGTGGAAAATTTTCACTTGGGAAAAAAGTTGTCAAATGCAAGTAGTTAAAAGTTGTAAAGTGGTGCAAATTCTTTTTTGCAACTCATGTGACCAAACAAACTATTCCAATGCATCTGAATAGGTATTTTTACACTAGGCATGGTCCTCTTTCACACCCAAACATGCGTAATCGCTCTGAGCTATGTTCAACCAGATCGATCCCTTAAGAGTCCAAAGTGCAAAATGGATACAAACTTCAACATGTTGTTACTCTAATATTGTGATGCTTAGAAATTTCTCATCTAATCCTATGGGATCATGTTGTGCCCCTCTATAGAAACCTCTCTCAATTTTTTCTATCTCTGAGTCATTTTCCCATGGTGGCGGATTTTCACTTAGGGAAAAAGTTGTCATATGCAAGTAGTTGAAAGTTGCAAAGTGGTACAACTTTCATTCTACAACTTGTGTGACCAAATAGACTATTCCAATGCATCTAAATAGGTATTTTTACGCTAGGAATGGTCCTCTTTTGCACCCAAACATGTGGAATCACTCTGATCTATGTCGAACCAGATCGATCCCTTAAGAGTCCAAAGTGCAAAATGGCTACAAAATTCAACATGTTACTCAGATACCGTGATGCTTAGAGACTTCTCATTTGATCCTATGGGATTGTGTTGGGCCCCTCTACAAAAACCTCTCTCAAATTTTTCTATCTTAGAGTGGATTTCCTATGGAAAGTTTCCCACACATTGGACTATAGCATCAACAATATACCACTCTGGTAGCAATAACACACCACAGTTATTTATAAGCTCTTTTCCATCCTGGGCATTAATATTTTGAAATTCATGCTTCATAATACTCCTCAAATTGGTTTGAATGACACTTTTTGGTAACTCTAGATGCAAGCTCCTTTCAGTGGCCACTTTCTCTGCATATTCTATAGCTTTGGATCTCCACCAAAAATCCCTAAACGTAGATGTTTCAACAAAGGATTCATCTTTCATAAAATCCTTACAATCCTCAATCCTGAAGTCATATGCACTATTTAGACCACTAATGTCTATTTTTCCCAACTTGAGACTAATTTGTCTTGAACTTGAGGTAATTACTCCTACAGGAGGAGGTATTCCTTGTTGCATATCCTTAGGAGTGATAAAGATATCATCTTTGTCTGTATCAGAATATTCAACCACTCCTCTTACCTCAGTCCTTTGTTTCTTAAGAGGTGGTTTCTCCAATGGCGTAAGACTTCTTGGGGGTGAATCAAGATCAATTATAGGTGGAGGAACCTACCCTAGAGGTGATGGAATTGCACTCTTAGGAGAAGCTACCTTTGATCCCTCAGAAGTGATAGGGTCAGCAAGGTTTGTTCTTCATTCGTTGCTTTCTTCCTCCTAGAGTAGATTCTTAGTTGCTTGGGTGGTTAGTAAGTAGGCCTTTCTTCCAATGTCGTGGTAGTCTCTTCTTCAACCACTCTTTCTTTTCCTTTGTTTGTAACGTCTTGCTGCTCCCTCAATATACCAACTACATTTTAAAACTTATCCATAACATACATGACCTGACTAAATTCATCAAGTATGTTTGGAAAAGGATTATAATTGGGATCCTTCTTCCATTTTTCCTTTAACATCTTCCTATAAGCAAGGTACTTAGCTTTCCTTTCATCCTATTCTAGAAAGCTAAAAATGTTCCTGATGACATCCTCAGGATAATCAAAGATATGCACAAAATTACCCAACCTCTTATCTATTTTTAATTTTGTAATAAAGCCCTCGGGATCACGATTCCTTGGGCACATAGTCTCCAACTTGTAAGGCGCTAGTAGATGTACTAATTTCTTCCATGCCCCTTTCACCAGAACATAATTAGCAAATGTTGTCCACTCTGGAAAGAATGAGCCTTTCTTTGATGTATCAGGTAAGTGTACTGCTTGTGAAGCTCCCAATTCTCTCATGATTTCAAGAAACCATATCCTTAGTGGAATATTTCTTTGTAGAACATATGGATCTAGACCATTTCCATATACTATGAATTTTTTTTTAACAAGGTATAAAATCAAGTCTCCCCAATTGTGACTCAAATTCATGTTTGGCCTCATCTCCATAGGTCTCAAGAATTCATGAATTTCTTTAGGAATTCTTGGTGGTTCATAGATCAAGGATCTTCTTATTCTTGATGCAAAAGCATTTTGAAACATCACATAATTATACTTCAGATCATCCTTGTCCAGAATCTAGGTCCAACATTAAACAAGCAAATCGACACCTTCTACCTTCCTTTTCAAAGTTATATCTTTCTCAAAAGCCTTCTGCCCTTTATGCAAGAACATATGCATTAATAGTGAATACCACTAGAATTTCACCCATTTTTTCCCTTCCTTTAATTCAACCAAATCCTTATGGATATGTTCCACTAGATATGTAGCATAATCATGGACTATGTTGTAAGCTAGGTGTTGCAGATGTGTTTCCAGGTAGCTATATTATTTTTGCAATGTGTCAGGTGGAGAAAGACTAATGATTTGGCACAAAGAGTATATAGTCTTCCTGAAGTAATTCGCAAAATAACTCATTGGGAAGGGCTCGAGGTCCTCACCAGTTTTGATTTTCTTTCCATGCTTCCCAGTACCAATTACAACAGTATGCAAGGGAAACAACTTTTTCCTGATGAATAACTTGGCATTGTTGTGTTCCTTCTTGATATCATCCATATCCAGAGGGACCAAATCCTGACTCCACTCATGCAAATAAAAAATAGCTTCAATTTATTTCTTGGTTATCTTTACCATATCCCTCCCATAAAATTTCCTGACAACCCTAAAAATTAGATCATACCTTGAGGTGATATCTTTCAGAAGATCAACATCCATATATACATTGGGAACAACTAATTTCCCCATATCCAGCCTCCAAGGATTGCAGAGAGAGGCTCCAAGGCTCCTATTCCTAAGCCAATGCTGAAAGAGCTACCATCTAGTATAAGGAAATTCAACATCCTTTATGAAGAATTGTTTATCCATCACTCCCTCTCTAACAATAGGGCCATAGAACAAGACCTTTCCTTCATGTTTCGTATTTGTAGAGGGGGGTAACAAGTCAATTACATCTTTGGAGAGTGTTTTGGATTGGGACGAAGGGGCGAAAATTTGTACTTTGGGAGCCATGAATTTTAAGTAGACCAGGATTTTAATGAGAAAGGTTCAATTACCAGCCTCCTAATTTAGGCCTATGACTCAATGAGAATACTAATTCTGAAAGGTTTCACAAGACTATGGCTTTTAAAGATGGAATTAACCCTAATTTTGAGCAATTAAAGCAAAGCAATAAAATGCATTCATAGAAAGAAAATTAAAAGCCAACCCTAATTCAACAAACTCAAATAAAGCATAAAATTGCATTTATCATACTTATGGCTTTCAATCACAATAACCCTAATGGCAGTCATAATTAACTCTGTAAGTTGCTTTCTGTGATTTTTTTGTATTTCACCAAACACATCTTCAAATCTCAATTATGTAAGAACTAACCATATAAACATATTTTGAGGGAAATTGAGTAGATTTATTAGTCACCTCCACCATTACTGCTCACTCACACAAAGAAAAAAAATTACAACAGGTGTACTTGCAATTTTTGAATGTGTACTATTGATCTTCAATTGAGATGGTCATCTTGAATGACTTAGATTGAGTCAATTACATTTGAATTTTATTTTTGTTCTAGCTCAAACAACTGGCCAATAGAAATGCACCAATTGGATCTTTTTTCATGTACTTGTGGGCTTCATGCACCAGTAGCCATAGGACATACATGGAGACTTCTTGTAGTCCTCATAGCTTTTAACAAGCTTGCATCTTCCCTTTGCGAGATGGTGGAGAATGACAAAGATCAACTCTTCCCTCTTAATAATCACCATTGATCTTAAAGCTTTGAGCATTGGGATGGATGGTGATGCAAGGATTGGTATCCATGATTAAACATGTTTCAGCATCTCACAGACCACACAACAATTAAAGTACCATCATTTGGGATACACGAGCTAGCCGGGAATGGCTTAGATTAAATCCCACAATCTAATGATCATCAATCCTGCACATGTGACAAAGTTAGTTATAAAAGAGGGCCATGAATAGGCCAACAAAATTTTACCCTTGAAGATAGATGACTTAGACTTAAGTCATTTATGAGTGAAATATTAAAGCCCGAACTTGGGAATATTAAAACACTTCGTAGTTGAAGGTGACTAGGTAACCTAAGCAAAGGAGTCGATAATAAACACACAACGATGGCTCAAAAGGAAACTTAAGCAATCGACAACCGAGCAGAGCAAGTCAATGCAAAATTAAAACACCCAAGGTTTGTAAGTGAAGCATTTAAACACTATTACATAAGAAAAACCTTAAACCCTACCTATAGGCAACCCGTGACATGCTATTACTGAGCTCAAAAGGACTTGTAAATGCTAAAATTTTTTAGGGACTCCATCAGAATCCTCAGTAGAATGAAGTGGTTGAAAGAAAGAATAGGATTGTTTAGGAAGCTACAAGAACAATGATGAAAGAAGGAAACCTACCAAAAGTCTACTAGAGAGAATCAATTCATACTGCTATCTACATTCCTAATAGTGTTCTCAAGCAAGATAAAATAGTGCAAAGACTCCCTATGAGTTGTGCTATGGAAGGATTCCCACTGTCACATATTTCAAAGTGTTTGGAAGTAAATGTTATATCAAAAGAGATGAAGAAAACTTAGGAAATTTTAATACAAGATCTGATGAAGGTATCTTCCGTGGATATTCTATAATAAGAAAATCTTACTGATGCTACAAAAAAAGTATGAAGAAGACTATTGAGAGTGCAAGTGTCAAACTAGATGAATAATTATAGAACTCAGTGGTGATAGATGAATATGACTCAAATGAGTCCTCTTTTAGAGAAAAGATAGAGCTAAAGGTAAGGAAAAAGAAGTTTAGATTGAAGAGGAAGAAGATCCATAATGGATTCTTAAGACTCCAAAGTATGTCCAAAAAGTCATTCTAAAGATCAAATCATTGATGACAAAATCAAGGGTTTGTTAATTAGAAGAAAAAGATGCTATGGTTGAAGAATAGGTAAACCTATTCTTACTTTCTAAATTTGAACCTAAAATAGTGATTGAAGCTTATAAGGATGAATATTGGATCAGGGCTATGGAAGAAGAACTACTATAGATTGAGAAGAATAAACTTGGGAACTTGTCCCAAGACTAGAAAACAAGAATGTACTTGGAACTAAGTGGGTATTTTGAAACAAAGTGAATGAGAATGGAGAACTAGTAAGAAACAAGGTAAGGATTGTGTGTAAAGGCTACTCATGTAAGTATAAGGAATAGATTTTGAGGAGACATTTGCTCTGGTGGAAAGAATGGAAGGTATCATGATATTTTTTATATTTTGTAGCACATAAGGATTTCAAGGTTTATCAAATGGATGTGAAGTTTACATTTTTTAATGTTGAGTTGGAAGATGAAGTATACATTGAACAATCCGAAGGATTTTAGTTATAAGAAAAACTAGATATAAGGCATTATATGGACTGAAGCAAGATCCCACAACTTGGTATGTAAGGTCGGATTGGTACTTGATACAACAAAGATTCAATAAAGATACCATAGATAGTAATATTTATTTCAAAGTTGAAAAAGATCAAATCATGATTGTCTTTGTGTATGTTGATGATATAATCTTTGGAGGAAATGAAGCTTTGTGCAAGAAATTTGTAAAAGAGACGCAAAAAGAGTTTCAAATGTGTATGTTTAGGGAGATGAATTTCTTCTTTGGGATGCAAATCAATCAGAAAAAAAAAGGGTATATTCATTTCACAATCAAAGTATGTCAAGGAAATGTTGAAGAAGATTGGAATGGAAGATTTTAAACTAGTATGTACTCCTATGGTTACTAGTTTCAAGCTAAGTAAGAATGATGAATGTCCTAAGGATGATCAGAGAAAGCATATATCAATGATTGGAGGACTGTTATATCTAACTGCTACTAGACTAGATATCATGCATGAAGTTTTCCTTGTGGCTAGATTTAAAGAAGATCCTAGAGAGTCACATGTTGCAATAGTAAAGAGAATATTTAGATACTTGAAGAGCACTCCAAAACATGGTTTGTGGTATCTAAAGGATACCGATTTCTCTTTGAGTGCTTATACAAATATAAATTGGATAGGTTGTGTAGATGATAGGAAAAGTACAAGCGGTGGTGAATTGTTTTTTTGATATAGATTGGTGTCTTGGCTAAGAATAAAGCAAGATTCAATTTATTTATCTACTGTAGAGGCATATTATACTATAGTAGTATCTTGGTGCATAGAGATGTTGTGGATGAGACAAACATTGAAGGACATCAGAGCTATATATGATGAACCAATTTCTTTTTTTTGTGATAGTGCAAGTTCTATTAACATTTCAAAGAATCTGGTGATGCACTCAAGGAAAAAACATATCTCAATCCAATATCACTTTTTGAGATAGAAGATTGTAGTGAATGAGGTGAAGCTTGAGTATGTGCCTACAAAGGATCGAGTTGCTGATATATTCACTAAAGATCTTCCTAAGGATACTTTTGATTATCTCTAGGAGAATTTAGGGGTTATTACCCTCATTATTTGAACTAGATGTATAAGGATATGCATTAGTCTAGAGGATTTCAAGATTCATTATTCATTTTGGACTAATGTTGGAGGCTACCTCTCGGGGGAATAGGTAGTGATTTGTTGGTTATTGCAGTCAAGGGGAATTAGTGCTAGTGCAAGTTGGTATTGTCATTTGTTAGTTGTGTCAAAGGATATGTGCGATGGTTGCTGGTTGGTATAGTTTGTTGTGTGCTCCTAAGGGGGATATGCAAAGTAGTAGAAAGAAAAGGTTGTTGCAGAGAAGTTTTTGTTACTTAAAGGTATTTCCTTTGGGGAGAAAGTATGTATGTTTAACATCAAAGGGATAAAGAGATGCAAATATCTTTCCCTTTTAAATTGATTTCAAAAGGGGAGAAAGGAAGCAACGTGAAAAATGATCAGTTGATAAAGGGGGAGAGAGAATAATGTGAAAGAGAAGTTGATAGAGAAAGAGTTGACATGCAGTAGTGTGTTGGTGATCAAAGATATTATGTTTGGTGTTGGTGGTTTTCACATCATGTGTTGTCATCAATGAAAAAGGGGGAGATTGTTACAAGTATGATTAGTTGTTGTTGTCATTGATGTCAATCAGATTTTGTTTATGCTATCAATGATGTCAATTGGTGATGGTTGAGAAGTTATGATTAGTTTCATTATGTTGTCATTAGTAAGTGTTATTAGTGTCAACCTCTAGTGTTGCTTTGATAAGCTCTTTTTTATGGATGTATATTTGATTTGTAGTGTTGTAGTTGGTTTAGTGATAATGAGTAATTAATGAGGATGATGAGAATGTGTCTCTAGTGCTTGGTTTCCAAGTTCTTTTGAAAAAATTTGAATACAAGTGGAAACAATGTGATGCAGGTGTTCTGGTGTACAGTGTGGTGTTCTAGTTTTGCTCCAAATTTCCTTTTTGTTGAAGATATGATTTTTTGATTTGGATATGTTGGTTATAGGGGCTAATATATGTTATATCCATAATTTATTGGTCTAGATAGCTATGCAGAAGAATTTGTGTTGATCAATCTGTGAACAGTGTTGCAATGTTGTTTAAGAGAAATGGATTTTCTCTACATTTCTCTGTAGTTTGGTTTTTGGTCTTGTGGTTCTTGAATTGTGTTGATAAGGTTCATTTCTAACTTTAGTTGAAGTTATTCATTGTTTGGTGCTCAAAAAGGTAGTTTCTTGAGTAACAGTATGAAAAAGGTTAACTAGGTATATAAGATGAGATTTTTATTCAAGTGAAAGTTGTTGTGAAGGAATTTTTTGGATTTCAAGGTGTTTTTGGAATATTTGAGATTATGTTCAAGATTTGTGTGTGGTCCACAAGTTATTATATTTGAGGAATCATGTACCTAAATGTTAATGGTGTCTACATAGGTTTGGTTGACCTTAGGCATTTACACTAATTGTGGATTTGCTTCAATGATTGTGAAAGTGTGGTGTAGTTTATATGTATGATTTGGGTTTGAGTTAAGAATGTGTTGTTGTCCAACCTAATTTTAATTTTCATTGTTGAGGTACATGTTGGTGTAATTAAATATTTAATTGCACTTTAGCATAAGTTTACTTAGGCATATTTTATTTCCTAAGTTAATTATTATCCTTATCTTATTGAGCTGTCTTTTTGCTCAAGATAAGATTAGGGTTTTGCATTATTTCCTTTTTGAATGATTTTGTATTATTTGTAAAACAATTACTTTCAATAATCATTATGATGGTTTATGCTTGCACAAACTTGCTCTGAGGGTTTACATAACATCTTTCTATTTTGTTCTGAATATTCTATTGCATGTGATAGGTGATTGCTTGCAGGTTATTCTTGGGGATTGTGAAGTTGGCTTTTCAACTTATACATGGTATCAGAGCTCCAGACCTGTTGCTTCCTGTTTGTGATCTGAAGATATTCTCTCACAACATCTTTTTCAGTGCAAGGGTTTGAAGCCAGGCTATTTTTTGTGGATATGGGGGTACATAATTTTTCTATGAATTTTTGGGCAAAACAGACATTGCCATTGTGATTAGAGCGTCCAAAAACCCCAAACACACCTTTTGTTTCATCAATTTAGGAGAAAGTTGATAAAAAGGAAAGATTTTGTTGCCCCAAGGCTGTACGGCCCTAGGGCACAGTTTACGAGGCAAAAAATAAAATAAAAATAAAAAATCAAAGTTTTTTTAATTAAAAATCTGCACTCACCATTTAAAAGACTCGTGCCACCCCAGCACCACCAAGCGGCCACTAGGGAACCACCTGCCACCGGTGGTAGCAGCCACAGTGCCACCCACCCACCGATCAGCCCTCACGGGCTTTAGAGCCCCCGCTAAGGTCCTTTGGAGGACCGGGAGCTCCGCTATTAAGTCCCCCCCGCTGGACTCAGCCACCACTAGGGTCACATCTGTGACCAAGAGCTACGCTCCAACCCACTGGAAAACTTTACTTACAGCGGGCGGTCACATGCAGGACCGAGGGCTAGTGTTGGAGGTGCTAAAATTTTGATCCTGTTTAGTGTTGAAAGGTCCTAAAATAGGCCTTTTTTCATTTTGGCGTAACTTTTGCAAACGGAGGAATTTTTTCGAAAAATGAGATATCGTCAAAAAGCTGGGTCGACGATCTTCGCATTGGTGGAGGGTTGATTTTTTTATTTTTCCTTTTTGGCTCCTTTTTCGCTTGTCAAAGCCAAAAGTTGTTATTTTCACTCCGGGAGGCATAACTTTTGCGTCCTGACTCTTTTTTTTGAAAAAAATAGGCGTTGGAAAGCTGGTTCCATCCTCTTCTTAGATCTCAAACCTGATTTTTGCAGAATTTTCTCCAATTATCTTAATTTTTTAATCAAATATCAGCCATTTTTTGGTGAGTTATTTTCTTGGCAAACATGCAATCAAGAGTTTTTTTGAGATTAAAGAGGAATATTTTTTTATTTGAAATTATATACTATTGTTTTTCTGTCATTGATTTACATAATATTGCACCCCTTACTCCATTCAACTATTCTAGTTGGAAAAAACAAATGGAGATTCATTTGAAACACAAAGGGTTGTATAGGGTAACCATGGGTACAAAAATTGAACCTACAGGTGCTACTGAAAAGAGAAAGTGGTTTAATAGGTGTGATGAAGCTTATGGTACATTATGTTTGTCTCTTTCCTCTGACCTTATTTTTCACATTGAGTCTTGCACTACACCCAATGAAATCTGGACTACTTTAGAGTCTTTATTTGGGAAGGAGGATACTATGAGAGGGTTTCAGTTAGAGAATGAGCTTATTGGCTTAAATCCTAGGGATTTTGACAGCATCTAGGATTTTTTCACCAAACTCAAGTATCTTAGATTGTAGTTGTCATAGTGTGGTGTTTAGAAAGAAGACTCTCAATTGATATTGTCCATTCTTTCTAAGCTTGGACCAGATTATTCAATTTTTGTATCTACCTTTTATGCCACTAGGGATGCACTTGGTATGAGATTCACTATGCCATCTCTTGATGAATTTGCTTCATCTCTCACTCGAGAGGAAGCTAATTTAGCTAGCATGGGCACAGTGAAACATTCTTCCTCATCATAGGCACTTATTGCATCACAAGAGCCTAGAGATCAGAAGGATTCTACAAGAAAAGGAAAGAAATAGAAACAAAAGGATTCCAAACCTCATGAGCAGCAGAAGGAGTACTCAGATTCATCCTCCTCTTCTAAGGGGAAATCATCCAGGAAGGTGAAGGGTCCATGTGCATATTTCAAGAGGGAAGGACATGCAGAACATAATTGTTACAAGAAGGACATTGTTGAGCTGAAACATCTTCTTCAAAAACATTAGATTGATTTGCCTTCTAGGATTTCTGCATCATCTTCTTCTCCTCATTCTTCTTCTTCTTCAGAGTAGCATAATGCAGGCACAACTATTTTACATACTTCATCAGATATGAAGGGACATGCTCTTTGTGCCTCTTTAGGTATTGGATCAGGGAGATGGCTTCTAGATCTAGGAGCATCTCATCATATGGAATATTCACAATCTATGTTCACTTCCTTTGAGCCTTGCACTATGTCTCCCATTTTGATGGGAAACAACACATACATGAGTGTTATAGGGAAGGGGTCTATTAGTTTTGGGGGCCACTCCTTTCAGGATGTCTTGTGTGTCCCTCACTTGACAAACAACCTTTTTTCCATTTATCAGATCACACATGGAGGCACTGGGAGATCTGTGGAGTTCAAACCTGATTCGATTATCATCAGAGACTTGGAGAGTAGAGAAGTTATTACTATTGGGATAGTGGATCACTCATCTTGGTTGTATTCCTTCACTGATTTTGCTACTAATGGTGCTTCTGTTCCTACAACTATTCCTCACACTTCTAGTGTGCATCATCATTCAGAGGAGAGATTTGGCTTCTTGAACATTGGTGTTCTCACTTTGGATCCTATTCTCGAGCCTTCCATTCCATCTCCTCCCCCTCCTGTTGCTATTTTTGTGGCTACCGATGTGGCTTCTTTTGTTTCGGTGCAGCAGGATCCAGTTGATCATACATCTTTGGAGGTTTCTATTGAGTCTTCACCTACTTTGAATTCTTCATTGGTTGAGGTCACACCTACTTCTGTGGAGACATCTTGGGCTACACCTATTCCACCTTCAGAGATTTCTTTCATTTGACCTCTTCCCTCTCACTTCTTTCAGGAGATGCAGTTTCTTCAGTTCTTTTGGAGTTACTTCATTATGGGGGGATCTGTGGTCTCTTTCTTCCTCTCTTATGGGGGGATTCTTTCATGTATCTTTGTGATGGATGGATTCCTCCATCTTTCATCACTTAGTTTATTGCATTCTATTTTGGGGAGGAGTTTTGTTCCCATGTGGTTTTCTCCTTTACCTCGTTTGATTTAGTTTGCATTACATTTGTAAATGAGTACTTGATCAAGCCTTGTTGCCAGGACTCATCTCTTGCATAATAATTTTCTTCTCCCTAAGTTGCACTTATGGGGGGGTGTTGGTGTAACTAATTATTTAATTACACTTTAGCATAAGTTTACTTAGGCATATTTTATTTCCTAAGTTAATTATTATCCTTATCTTATTGAGCTGTCTTTTTGCTCAAGATAAGATTAGGGTTTTGCATTATTTCTTTTTTGAAGGATTTTGTATTATTTGTAAAACAGTTACTTTCAATAATCATTATTCTAGTTTATGCTTGCACAAACTTGCTTTGAGGGTTTACAAAACATCTTTCTATTTTGTTTTGAATATTTGTTGCATGTGATAGGTGATTGCTTGCAGGTTATTCTTAGGGACTGTGAAGTTGGTTTTTCAACTTCTACAGTACATAGATGACCTTGGAGAATGTTTTCAAGATTGAAGAAGGTATAAATAATTATTGAGTTGATGAAGAATAGTGTGTAGAGGGTATGATGCAAATTGCAAAGTTGTGAAGTGCAAATCTTTGAAGTTTAATGTGAGCTTTAATGAGTTAGACTACTAGAAGTAGTGATCAAAAGGTTTCTACAATCTTTAAAATGACTGTGAATGTGTTTATGATGCTCTAGTGGTCTTTTCTATTGCATTGAGATGGATTTCTTAATATAACATTCTTCTTTCTTCTTTTCTATAATTTGACAATGAGCCTGTTAGCTCTCAAAAACAAAGGCCGAATGCCTCAAGAGGCTTCCAATCTCTTGATACACTTTAGGGTAACAGACAAGGTCAAAAGAATTCAACCTTCTACTCTTTAGGTGCTGCTAAACCTTGGCAGGTGTACCTAACTGAATTAAGCAGACTTCACTTGTAATCAATCTTCTTATAACAACTTGTTCACAAAGGCAGATGGGAGTGAACAATTATAATTCAACTTGAAAACGGTAACAATACTCTAGTCTAGATTCTAAAATACTCAATTTTAAAAGATGTAAAGAGAATGAATGAATTCAAAAATGATAAAATGCAGAGACCAGTGCCTTATTGGGTATGCATAGTTAAATGATATCAAATGAGCAACACTTTTTGGAGAAAACTCAAACTATCTGGCATATATTTCGTTTACAACTTGAATAAACATGCAAAACTGTGACTACTAAGCTCTACTTGAATAATCCAATTGAATCTCTCTGATTACTGTGATTAGCTAAAAGGATTTAGTCTTTACTTGAAAGAACCAATCAATCAATCACACAAGTAAAACAAATGTGCACTAATAAATTGAATACAAACTTGTCATATCAATTTAAACAACTAGAAAGAGTCCATCTTAGAGACAGCTTAGCCATAATTTCATCAAATTCAACAGATAATTGAGACCAAAAATGTGTAGCAACATCAATTGACTTTCATAAATACCTCCACTTTGAAAACATGCAACTTAGTTTCTGATGTGATGAATCTATATTACTGTATCCATCAGAAAATGCCTATTGTATATCGAAATAACTGATCGCTCCATCCAATACAATTGCAAGAATGCCTATTTATACACAAGCATTAGAAAATAAGACATATTTGAAAATCATGTCGGCGTCCATAAAAATTGGGCTCCAAATCAAGTTGGCCAGCAACAGTTATCCAAGCAGAAACATGTCAGCCCTGTATTTTGAAATTCTATTTTTCACCAGTGAGACAGTCGGCGAGACAATGCAGCAGCTATGCCAAAGGCAATTCACTCATTAATCGCTCTGCCCTTGTATTTTTCTTTCGCTATGACTTATCTGAGTCAGGGAGATGTCCCGTAGATCACATTATGTTTTACCGATATGCATTGTCGCCTTTTGTTTGTCGCTATAACATTTCATTGGTCACACCGAAGCCAAGAAGTATCCCCCAGTTCCCTTAGCGTATCGTCGTAGCTCTATGATATCGGGAAGACCTCTCGCAGACTCCAAATTGCTTTACCAAAAATCCCTATCCACTTAGAATGTCACCATGACTCAATAGATTTTCTTGCCGATGAGTGCCCATTATGAATGTCGCCATAACTTTCAATCTTTGGCGAGACGTCTTGTAGACTATCCAATGCTTCATTGAAGGTCTTCAACTATCCCCATGTCACTGAGACAAGGCAACACCTATGCTGACAAGGATCTACATGTTTTCCATTAATGAGACCGGAGGTCACTCACCGAGACCTCGTGCTGAAAACCCTTAGCTTGGCCGAAACACCTCCATATGCGCCAGTCGATATAACATGCTAAGCTTGCCAAGACATGATACCGATAACCTATAGCCATGTCAAAAAGAAACACACATGTGAAGTTGGTGAGACATATTGTATTCACTAATACCACTTGCTGAAACCAAAAGGTTACACCACGCAACATCATTTTCATATTCATCCTCGCTGAGACATAAAAAGACTCCTGTCAAAAATCATTTGGTAGAAAACCTTTTGCACCATCGGTGAGATAAACTCACCCCACTGTGACACTATACCAAAGGCACTCAACTTATACCGATGAACCACCAAAATGCAAAGTCAGGGAAACAAGTGATATTCGGTAAGACACCACCCCGAAAGCCATAACATATGCTGAAGAGACCCATAGTGCACCTGTCACTGAGACATCTGGAATTCGGCAAGATGCTAGCCTGACTGCCAAGACCAATGCTGATAGAAGCCACCACGGTTGCCGAAACAACATAAATGTCTTGCTGATAGGCAACAAACGTTTGCTAGTAGAAAAACAAATTGGAGAGACCCAAATGTCGTCACGCCGAAACACTTGAAACAAAAGATATTAGCAGGAAAGTGCAGTGGGTCAGGGAGACAATGGGAGACCTATGCCGATATGAACTAGAATATAAAATAAGCATGACCCAACGGATTCAATGGGACAAATATGGAAAAAATGGGTGGAAAATGCATACGGTAGGACCAAATCTAGAAAATTATGAGTGAAAACATATGTAAAAACATCAGATTTTTAGAGTCCCAATAGAGCCTTTGGAAGTGAATCCTTCTTTCTTTTGGGTAGTGAGCCCTCTGGTAGTGATCCTTTTTGTATCTGATGTAACAATTACTTTATATTGTGAGTTAATCCTCATCGTGGTTTTTACCTTCTTGGGTTTTCCACATAAATATGGTGTTCTATTGTGCATCGTGTTTATGTGTTTCAATTTATGTTATCTTATTTCATGCTAAATCATTCCAATAGTTTAATGGTTAATTAAGTAGATGTGGATCTTAATATTTGAGGGTTTTGAAGTTTTAATGTATAACTGATTCATCCCCCCTCTTAGTTGTCTTTTGCATTGAACACCACATTCCATCATCAACACATCAAGAGAGGAAATCAAGTGGAGCTAGGGTGCACTCTACTTTAGCTCTATCTGAGGAGAAGAAGCGTTTTAGGTGAAAGTGTTATGTGTCTATTGTGTTATCTTCTATGCTATTTACCTTTAATATTTTATTGTCTTCAATTATAATATTAGATTAAAGGTTTTATAATTTATATTATGGTTATAAATGTGTGAGTGGAGGTTTACCTAGGTTACACCATGGACAATATTTTATTTTCTTGGGATGTTGATTTCCTACTTAAGATAGACTTAGATTCTAATCAACGAGGTGTAGGATTAAACTATGAAACTTTGGAACAAGACATATAGTAAATAGTTTGTATTACTAACTAGAGATAGGAAAAATTCTTAAGAAAGTATTATTTGTAGTAACATAAGATTAGAACCTTGATTTAAGTCTAAGCTATGATTATGTGATAGGTGGATGTTGAATGAATACTTATCTGGTAGGAAGTGTGACTTTATCTTTGATTTAGGATAAATTATGTTCAATGAATACCTATATGGGAGTATTTGGGGGTGAATTTTATCTAATAATAGTTGTGATGTGTCTAATGATTAAGGAAAAGTAATTATGCTAGATAAATAGCTAGGGAAAAAAACCTAGTTTTTAATCCTAGTATGTTTTAAGAATTGGAGAAAACTATAAAAATACATAATAAACATGCTAATATATATATGGATACACCAAAATATTTTGAAGATGAATTAATTTGTTTTCTAAATTAGGGTATGATTAATGATCTAAAGTTCATTTTTTAATGAAATAAGTAACAAGTTAGACTACTAGCCTAGGGATGATATGCTAGGTTATGTGTTAGACACACTAAAATATTTATGGATACATTAATTCTAAGTTAGGATATTTTAAAACTATAATTTTGGAATGGATATGCTAAGATATGTCTCAAATACACTGAGACACAAATATATGTGTTATTTTAGTGTTTTATGAATTTAGATTTATAGGTATGAGATGAATACACTAAGATATGTATCATATACATTAATCCATAGATAGATACATCAATCTAAGAGTCTAAGGCTTGAAAAAATATAATTTAGGTGTTTTCCAATAAATTTCCAAACAAGAAAACATGATGAGAATGATGATTATCCTAATATTCTAAAAGTAGGCATGTTACCTTTTACAGGCCCATATTTATGTTATCTATCAATGTTTTTGTTAGGTATGGAATACAAGGACATGTACCACTAATGCAACCCTTAACTTGGAGGCTTAAATAATTAGCTAAAGTAAGCTATGCCAAATTATGTTTGGAGTATCTTCTCAATCCTAACTGATATTTGATGCACCATCAATGAGATGGACAAAGGTATTAAACTAGAATATATATGATCTCTATGGTATCCTTTAAATACTACAAGGGTAAATGAGGCTTAGATCTATGAGTAAGAGTCCATTTAAAAATATTTGACAACTTAATGCCACATATTCTTATGTCTTGATGCAATATGGGACCCAAGGCTATGCCAAACATGATGACAAGTCTATTGAGGTAAAAATTCCATTCACCTCCTTTTTATACCAAAATTGAATCATGTGGTTGAGATTGTCCTCTAGGGTGATGGGAACCTCAACTAGGCCTCTTATTGGAAAATGAATGCTAGGATATTTTTATCATTTAATATCATATTCAGTACAAGGGGAGATCATATGAACAAACTAGAACACTTAGGTTCTAATATATAAAAAAGGAAAAGTGTATTAATTTTGATACCAAATATCACCCAAAGGTGTGAGGGGAGAGCATATGTTTGAAAAAATTTCACAAACATTGAAAGAAAACTAGTTATCCACCATGATAATTTAGTGTAACTAGACTAGTGGTAAATTATAATATTTGACAAGTAGTCATACAAGGAAAGATTAATAGTCTTATTTTATTTGGTCTTGAAATTTTGATATGGATAGAAAAAAACATTAGTAGATGCATGGAAAAAATAATCACCCTGTAGAGAAGGTGGATTCACTACTCACAAGTTCTCTTCATTTAGAGGGCCTCATGGGGCGAACTTCCCTAAACTACCTGAAGGAATAACACAAGAGTTCTAGAATCTGAAAGAGCAAGTCATGAAGATTTATTGGACAAAATGACAAGCTCTCAGTCAAAGGATGATAGCGTGGGTCTAGGACAACAACACGACACACTGGAATCTCTCTAGCACATTGGCATCTATACAAATGAGAAAGTGAGTTTATCACATAAAATGATAGAGTGGCTACTTCTACTCTAGTTATTGGGGACCTCCAGAATGGTGGAAAATAACAGAATGCAATATAACTGAAATAAAGTGAAATAGAAATGATAAAGATAAGGAGAAGAAAGGGAGTGCTCACAACCATGCAAGTGATCAAGTATCTAGCATGTGAATGTCTTCAATACATACGTCTGTAATATTGAGAGAAAGTGTTGGGGTTGTATAGGGGTTTTCCTCAATCAAACCCCCATTTTGGTGTTCCCACCTCCATGGACAACCAAAAAGATAGAGAGAGAGAGAGCTGAATCGAAATGGAAAAAGCATGTGGTGAAAGAAAAACCCATTCAAGAGTAGAATCTACACCACCAAGTACTAGTGATAAAAGCAATCCCTGCTCGAGGAGGAGAACTTGTATCACAAAGTAAAGATGCAATAGATAGGGTATGTGGAATCCTAGGATGCTCACAAGCATGAGATGAGGGAGATGAAGCTACAAGAGTGAAGCTAAGAGAGCTTGAAAGTGCTTGAAGCTACTATAGCAAGCTATATGGAGTTGTGCAAGCAAGAGCTAGAGAGTAGAAGGATGAAAATAAGCTAGAGGAAGTTAGAAGTGAAAATATAACATTTAAGGAGGAAAAGAAGCATCCCAAGCTGTTTCAAGGCATCAAGAGCCATTACCACCAACCAAAGGAGGTGACAAGTGGCAAGAATGCATGAAAATGGCTATTTGAATGTTGATACATCATAGGACACTAGCGCGGTGCACAAATGTCCGTGGCACACTAGTGTCTAGACACACCATGCTACAAAATGACGTGAATGGGAAAGACACAAAGTTCATTGCAAAAGCTAACATGTGAAGGGAAGCTACTAAAAAGGGTGTTGGAGCATCCTGAGAAGGGAAAAAGGCTAATGTAGGGACTAAAATGAGCCTACACAAGATGTTAAGGGCTGGACATTAAAGCAAACACAAGAATGTATGTAAAATTGCGAGGGGTGCAATTTTACAACTATACACACCCAAGTTAGAACATTATCTGACCAAATTACAATTGAACCAGGACTAAGAAAAATAAATAGAATTTAACCACTAATTTATATATCAAATATAATAATATATAAATAAATACACTAAAAGATAAAATGTCTAAAATTGTATACTTGATGAACAAATTGTTGAAACAAGTAGAGTATACACCAAATTATAAAAAAATACACCAAAATATAATTACTCCATAGAAAATAAACATACTTATTTGAAAATAAATTTTAGATCTTCTTTTGACTTTTAAATAGAGAGAAGATATAAATTTTTGAAAAACTAGTTTTTGAAAAAAAAATAAGAGTTAGAAGTTAGAAAATATTATAAAAATTTAGTTTAAAGTTTGAAAAATAATATAAAAATTGATGTAATAAAATTCCCAAAACATAGGAAAATTCATCACTCTATGTTGATGACATCAAATGCATCAAAAAATACAAATTTTTTTTATTATTCCTGCAAGATAGTAGAAGAAATCAGATCATGGAGATAAAGTAACAAAAATAATGAACAATCCAAACCATGTATTTAGTTGACCCAAATTACAATGAGTAAAAATCCTTGCATATATAGGAAAGGAAGAGGTAATGCACCCATCATGTGGATTGATAAGTGCCCCATGAAGTGGTACAAAAAAGTAGAAAAGTGTCATATAGGTGTCAACCTTAGGATCACTTGGACTGTGCAAACCAACAACCTATTTGAACAAGTCATCAACCTTGATGCCAAGTGTTGAGTGACCTTTGAGGTGAGATGGAAAGTATTCCAACCTCAAAAAGGTAGCACATGAGGTTTACTAAATAACTTGATAACCTCTAAAGGTATAAAAGGTTGCACATTTAGTTAGACAAGATGTCTAACCTCATCAACCTAAGCACACTTAAGTATAGTGAATATTTAAATTATTCACTCAAACACCCCCCTTATGTGATACTTTGGGAGATCACAAAACTGCAAATAAATAGTGTAGTGTAGTAAAATGCATACCCTTGCATTTTCACACTTGTTTGGGCTTTCCTTGCTTTATTTATCCTTCTTTATGTCTTAGTTGGTCCTATTTTGCATCCACAAGCCCTATGAATTACATCCTTTTTCTAGCTAATCTCGACATTCTCTAATGCATAAATGATAATTTAATGATTTTATTTGTGTGTCCCTGATTTTTGGGTTAGGACTAAAATGCCACATAGGGTGTCTTTATCCCCAAATGGTCTTAGGAGCCTCATTTTGAGGTATCTTAATTGGGGCCCTTTTTGGTGTCTGTGCCCCAAGTTTCATGACTTGGGACTAAGATGCCACCTAGGGCATCTTAGTCCTCGTGTCATTTTCAAGATTTAATTTCAAATTCTGGTGGGATTTAGCCTCCTTTATTTAATGAATCCATATGTTGGCTTGGTGTGATTTAATTTTAGGAGTATAAGTAAGTATAAATACAAGGTTCATTCATTCAATCCAATCCAAGTCTTTTGAGAAGAGCATTCATAATATCAAATTGAGTTTACATGAGCATTCAAGAGAATTATATCAAGTATTTGGAGCCATCATCAAGATTCAAGCATCATATCAAAGAGATTCTTGCATCATGTGTGTTGTTGTGCTAAAATTTGTGATGTAGAGATTTGATTAGAGAAAGATCTATCAAGCATTCAAGATCCATATCCATTGCAGCCATTTCACACAAGTTTGCAGACTTTACAATAAGGGTTTTGGTGAGTTGCAGCATTAATATGTTGTTCATTCACCATTTCCCTTTATTTCTTTATTTCATTTCAAGGTTTAGTTACCAACAAGGGGTTTGACCAAGGCAAACCCCATTCATTAACAAACAATTTTTTTTCCCATATTGCATATTTGTGATTGCAGATCTAGGTCAAAGTTGCATTAAAAAGTTGTCATCTTCACAAAAACTCACCTATAGGCTGAATCTAAAAGTTTTAGAGCCTGAGATCTGAGGAGAAGCTAGTGCAGACCTTGCAGCTTAGAACCACATTTAGAAATTCCAAAAATTTAGAATGGGAATAATATGCCACCTTGGGAATCTTAGTCCTCCTGAGCATATTTTTTAGAGATTCCTTCATATCATGTTCCGACATCCGAAGACTCTACATCTACCCCAAAAAATAGCAATAGGACTATTACACTATCTTGTGCATCTTTGTCCTCAGAATTTCTAGACAACTTCTTTGCACTTCTAGAATCCTCACAACTTCTCTAGACTTCCCAGTTACACACATCCTAACCCCCTGTTACATTTTTTCATTATTTTCATCTCTCATTTAGCTTGCATAACTAGGTTTTATAAGTTGGATGTTTGTTTGTCTTTTACAAGAATTTGGTTGGTGGTGAACCCCTTAAAGCTAAAAAAACCCCCTCCTAGGTCCTCCTCATTGAGAATTGACTCACCTTATGAGGTTGTTAGTCAATCCAATTAGGATTCCTAGGACATTCTTGAATGAATGTGTGGAGAAGTGTGATATATCTATACATATCCATCTTTTTCATATTGTTCATTTTGGTGAACCCAAACTTATTGAGCATTCATTTTTATTTATTTTGAAGTCCATTAAAGTCCTTAGATCTAGATTGCATTCAACCTTGCATTGCATCTTGCATTAGTGAAATTGCATCTAGGGTTTCTTATATTTTCATTAGTGAAAGTGCATATAAGTTGCATTTTTTTCTTTCTTGCATTATTTCATTTCATTCAAAAATTGAAAAGTGCATTTCTCATCATCTTAATTTCATTTAGAAACCTTCTTATTGCATTCAAAATTAAAAAAAATACATTCAATTTCTTGTTCCTAGTTATTTTTTCTTGCAATCATTTGCACATTTTTCTATTTCTAAACATCAACATCCTGAATAGGCAATCTATAAACATTGTAGACATCCCAAAATTTATTGTTTCTCTACAAAAAACCCCTACTAGGACTAAAAATCCCTTCTTGGAATCTTAGTCCCTCTCAGTAATTTTTCCTCACAAGTCTCTCTTTGTTGTTTGTTGTCTATTTCAGCCTCTAGAACTTCAGAATCTCACTAGGAGGACCAAGACACCCTTCCTAGCATCTTAGTCCTTGTTGAATTTAGCTCTCCAATTTTTAAGGTCTGAAATTTATTTTCTGTGTTTCTTTGCCCATGCCTTAAATTTTTTGTTTCAGTTTCTAAAATTGATACATTCCAATTTCTTTCATTTCAACTATAATTGCAAGCATAGGATATTGTGTTCATTGCACTTTTTGTGGTTTATCCCTTGCATGAGCTATAGTACTTGGTGTCCTACTACTAATAATGTGGTTAGAAAAAGTGAAAGACTCATGGCATCCCATGATAAAGCATTCATTACGGATCTTGGGTTATCAAGCTCTCTTACTTCTAGTGTTGGTATTAGTTCACTAGGTATGGACCATACCTTTGGAACCTCTTTTGCTATTCCTATCTTACCTACAAGTGTTGTGTTGAGCATCCAAAAAAAGGTTGACCATGTCCCTCAAGAAAACATAATCAAAATTCATGAAGACTTAGCTCATTTACAAGATAGTGTGAGTACTGAAAACATTTCCAACACTATTATACCTTCCATAGACACTATTCACTACATGATGGAAAGTGATGAAGGATGGTAAGTTGTGCGTAACCTAGCTCAAATATTTGGAAAAAATATTTCTTCCACCACTAATGGTGCTCAAGCTTCAAACAATGTGCAAAACCAAAGAGGAAATCAAACTCCTCCCTCTTCAACTATAAAATTAATTCCCACCTATACCAATCGTCAAATGACCACATAATTGCAACCAACTGTTAGCATCATTCCTACCTCAGACATTTCCACTCGTGCTCCTTATACCTATGTGTGATCTAATCTTGTATCTCCTCCCGTGAGTAATTTATTGACTGGTCCTTCAACACATGCATACCACCACCAAATTCATTTTCATCACACACTACAAGCAATGATCCTATAATTAACCATCTCTTACAAAGTACTTCATCCATTCAATGCCAAGTTTCCATCATAAAACAAAATCAAAATGGTCCACCTTCATACTATGTCCAAAGCAACCTACTATCCTTGGATATAGTGAGAACTGCGGTGCCACAAGGTATAGAGATCCCTAGATTTGAGAAATTTGGAGGAAAGGGAGATCCTACTAATCATGTTAATGCCTTTACTACTTTGTGTAGTGACTTTATCCTCGAGGACACACTTTTGGCTAAACTTTTTCTCTGATCCTTGAAAGACATTTCCTTGGACTGGTATTCTGCATTACTGAATAACTCAATTCATTCATTCAATGAACTTTTTGAAGCCTTTATTAACCATTTCCAAGTGCACATGGTTCTTGAAATGACATTAGCTAATTTGATGAGATGCAAGTAAAATGAGGGTGGAAAATTCACTCACTTTATTTCACCCTACTAATCGCTTTATTCCCAAATCAATGTGAAGATTCCTGATTCCCACCTTCAAAAGATGTTCATAGAAAATTTACAAAGTAATATAAAGGATAAGCTCACCATGTAATGAAATTATTTTCCTTCATGCAATTATGCACTGCCCTTTGAGACTATCAAAATTTTGTAAGTAGTAGTGAACCAAAAACCACCCCTACCCATCCTAAAAGGTTTGAAGCTCCAAACCAAAACACTTACCAACCTTTCAAAAGACAAAATAAAATTTTCCTTCAACTAAATTCCACCTCTCAACCTACCCAACCGGTTGATACCCAAGTAGCTGCTATAAGGAAGAGTAATCCTTATATCTTTGGGGATCCACAAAGGAAATTTACACCCTTACCTGACACACTCCACAACATTATGACCTAGCTCTTAAAAAAAAATGCTTACTTTACCTCCTATTCGACCTATTGACCCTAGCAAGCCATTACCTCTGAGCTTTATACACAAAGCCTATTATTCTTATCACCAAAAAAAAGGACATGATGCAAAATAGTGTGTCTTAAACATATTGTGCAAGACCTCATTGATTCTAATGATATCCAAATTGGAGGTGTGAATGACAACAATAATAATTTTGTAGCCCCTCCCAACCAGAACTTAGAAATATTTACTAATCCCATGCCTAACCATAATATTTCATTTGTTAAGGCTAGTAAAACTAAGCTTGATGAGATGAATGTTGACATGGATGATTAAAATATGAGCAATCATGAACAAAGTCCTATGGATGATGATGAAAAAATTCCTATGGATACTAATGAACAAAGTCCTATTGATACTGTAACTAAGGGTTATTTTAGGATTAGATTCAATGAATTGAAAGCACAATAATAAAACCCAAAGAGATATGAAGCACAATGAAAGCAATAAATAAAAAAATGATTATACCAGATTCCTCGTTGAAGCTTCCTTGATTCACCTCCATAGCACCTTCTAATTTGTAGCATATGATTGATGCCCTTAGATCGAGTGTGTGAGCAATTTGACTATGCCATTGTCCTATGCAAGTTTTGAAGGATTTAAATAAAATTATGCCTATGCCTATGAAAAATGATAAATGATAAATGACTATGAATAATAAATGACTATAATGCCTATAATAACGAAGTGGTCCTAAATTATGAAAACAATTGTCATTTTATAGAAAACACAATTTTGAATGGACAGACGAGATTGACTCTTGACAGAAACCTAAAATCAGAGGTCAAGATTTCATTTGATAATCCCTAATTAGGGTTAGGGAAAAATCCTTAGACAAGTGGTCAAGATGTCATCTGAGAAAATCAGATTGGTGGTGGAGAAAAGATGAGACAATTAATTTTGAAAATAAAGAATTTCAAAATTGAGAAGATAAAGATAGCCTGCTTTGTGAGATTCATAAAAGATGGACTGAAAAGCAAATTTGATTAAAATCAAGAACATGCTTGCATTATTTGATTTTTGGAAGAAAGCTACCAATTTGAATTAAATCAACTCAAAATATAGATTTTGTGAAATAATAAATAATCTTTTTTAGATTATTTACCAAAATGGAATGTCAGTTAAGATTGTGATGACATTATAAATAATTTCATTTATTTAAAATGAGAGGAATAATAATTTTGTCAATTTGAATAATTAAAGATAATTATTTAATTTAGCAGATATGATCAATAATTAAATAAATTGATTCATTCATTTAATTATGACAATTAGTGGCATATTAAATAAATAAATAAAACTTATTTATTTAATAATCATGAAGAAATGACTGAAGAGGAGTAATTAAATAAATTTAGAAATTTATTTTACTAGGGGAAGACTTAGATAATTAATGACGTATTTAATAAATAAATAATATTTATTTATTTAATAATCATGAAGAATAAAAGGACATGAATTAATTAAATAATTATGAATTATTTAATCAATAGTCGAATGTGGACCAAAGACATAATTAAATGTCATAATTATGTTAGGACGAAAGTGGTAAAAATGAAGCTTGCAGGCCTAGGTCATTTTTAGGTGTCTACATATACAATGAAAGGAGTGATTGACATCGAGCCTCATAAACAACCATTCACATTACTTTCACTTCAAAAGAAACAATTAAACATGCACCTGATGGTCCTCTTTACATAGCCAACAAAATTAATAACAAGCCCACTCTTGGGATTTTAATTGATTCCATCTATGGAGAGAATGTGATCACATAACAACTCTTATATGTGCATGAACTTACTTAAGACATATATGATAAACCAAAAGCATGGATTAAAATGCATGATGGTTTTGCTTGTGCTACGATAGGCTCGATCACACTCCCACTACAAGTAGGACCGGTCAAAGAAATAAAATGTATCATTCTCTATCATATCTAATTCAGACCATTTTCATGTGAAGTTATGCTACAAATGGCTTCACTCCATGAATGCGGTCCCATTCGTTGACCATCAGTGCTTAAAACTTCCAATCAACAATGAAATATTCACAGTAAACCATAGTGGCTTTAGACCCCCGTCTTCCCATGGAAATTTCTCCTTAGATTATTTTTGGCCTGAGCCCATGCAACCTATAAGACCCCTTGAAAAATTCCTTTTCCTATCATACCAAAAGTTCAAAGAAAAACATGCATAGCCAAACTATCCCTTGAAAACTTTCCTCCACCCATGATTGAACCTCCACCCATGCTTGAACCTCTACCACCTAAAGAAAATAATGTTGATCCTAAAGCCCTTCCAACAAACCAAGACCCATCCATGAATAATCCCTTACTTGTTTCCTACAAGAGACCTAGAGAAAACCAAACAAGCCCTAATTCCCCTCCTAAGAAAATTTATAATGCCAAAGAGGAAGTGGTCAAGCAACCTTCCATGGTTTCTTCCATTCTTCCTTCACAAGAAGAAAAGTAACCTATGGTTGAAAAACCTGATCCTACAAAAATGTAACTTGAAAAGCATAATGAAAGAAATTGCAATGCTAGAGAACATAGGCATAGATGTCATGATATTGCTTGAAAGATGAATGAAGATAACAACATTGAAAATCAAAATCTGAACTTAAAAAAAGTAATAAATGATGACCCACCTCTCTTACCAGAACAAACATAAGTTACGTCTCCAACACAACAAGGACCAAAACCTTCTATGGATATTATCATTCATCCTCTTGTTGTGGTTAACTTGGATGATGATTATGAAATGAATAAAATCGATGAGGAAGTGCATCATGAATTAAATTTTTTTATTTTCCTCTTCCATGATCTTAAATGATAACAACCATGGTGATCCTCCTCAACTGAGAAATTCACCATGTGTTGAACCTAGTGATTCTCCTAGTACAATGCTTGATGCTATCCCTCTCGCTAGTGATATGCATTCTACATATATTGAACAAGACTAGGATATGGATGACTTGTTGGATGGTTGACTTGCATGTGCTTTACTAGTCTTTTATATTTTCTTTTTCCCTTTTCTTTATCATTTCCTTTTTGATTTCTTTTCACTTTTTCTTGCATGTGCATAATGTGATCCCCTATGATGTTTTGTCTGATGTTTCTCTCTCTATGTGAATTCCTCTATTTGTACCTTCATTCTTCTATATCTCATATACTTTTTCCTTTTCCTTTTCCTTGATCTTTTATCTTTTCCTTTCATTTGAAATTTTTTGTCTTGTGTTTTCCTTTTGGGGATGATTCAAGTCATCGAGACATTCATGTCTCCTTCATGTTGACCTAAAATATTTCCCTTTTTATTTCAACTTTTGTCTTGTGTTTTCCTTTTGGGGATGATGCAAGGCATCGAGACATTCATGTCTCCTTCATGTTGACCTAAAATATTTCTCTTTTTATTTCACCTTTTGTCTTGTGTTTTCCTTTTGGGGATGATGCAAGGAATCAAGACATTCATGTCTCCTTCATGTTGACCCAAAAGATTTTCCTTTTTCTTTCACCTTTTCTTTTTCATTTGTCTCATGTTTTCCTTTTGGAGATGACACAAGGCATCGAGATACCCTATGTCTCTTCCATGTTGACCCAAAAGGATTTTCTTTATTTTCACTCTCTTTGTGTCATTCTTCAAGTTCTATGTGTATTTGGGGAATGATGATAGTTCCGAGCTCTCTAATATTATTGCAACAAAGAAAAATACTAACCCCGAATCCATAGATACCTTATGTGTTCTGGTGGGCAACCCTCTTTTAAATTTTCATTTTTGTATACTTTAAAGTAATTGGTCATAGCATGGTGTTAGAAATATCTTTAAAGTGGGGGCATACATTGACACTATTTTGATTGCAATTTTTCCTTTTTCATGTTCCTTGATGTGATTTTCTTATTTCATGTGATGTTTTTTCCACTTTGTGGTAACATTGGGAGTAATGTCCTTCAAGAGTGTGACTTATCTCAACATATTACATTCACCTCAGTGGTGATGCGATGCACTGCATCCCCTAAGTGTTGAATCCTTTATCCTTTGATTGGTCATCTCTTGGAGACATTAGGAATGATGTCCCCTAAGAGTAAGACCTCTTATGAACTAAGAAAAATCCCTTTGAACATCCATATTTTTTGTTGCATTTTCCTTTTTTCCTTATTAAATTCATGGAGGTATGGCTTTCATATGGACTCCCTGGGGCTCACCTAGTGGACAACTAGCTTGACTATCCCTTGTGAGCATGCATTTTTCCTTTTTCCTTATTAAATTCATGGAGGTATGGCTTTGATATGGATTTCTTGGGGCTCCCCTAGTTAAAAAATAACTTCACTAGCTCTTTTAAGTGTGCATTTTCCTTTTGTCCTTAATAAATTCATGGAGGCATGGCTTTGATATGGACTTCCTGGGGCTCACTTGGTGAAAAAATAGCTTCAATAGCCCTTGTGAGTGTGAATTTTCCTTTTTTCCTTATTAAATTCATGGAGGTATGGCTTTGATATGGACTTCCTAGGGCTCACCTAGTGAACAATTAGCTTCACTAGCCCTTGTGAGTGTGCATTTTCCTTTTGTCCTTATTAAAGTCATGGAGGTATGGCTTTGATATGGACTTCCTAGGGCTTTCCTAGTGAACACCTAGCTTCACTAGCCCTTTGTGAGTATGCATTTTTGTACCTTATTAAAGTCATGGAGGTATGGCTTTGATATGGTCCCCTAGGGCTCACCTAGTGAACACCTAGCTTCACTAGCCCTTGTGCGCATGCATTTTTTTTGCATAGTGCACAACATGTTCCACTTGTAAACCTCTTTCAACCTAGACCTAGTCCACCACATTGGATGGCTAGTTGAAGCTTTATCTATTGCATTTCCTTTTTCATTTTTCCTTTTTTCCATCTTTGATGGTGTATGTTTGTGATCTGGTTATGGCTTCATATATCCTCTGCAAGCATGTTCCTTTGGTCCTATGTTTGTTTGCTATAGGATCTTGATCCTGGGGGCTTGTCCACCCTCTTGATTATTGTCATCCTATCTTACTAACATTTGTACATTTGATCCCCTCTTCATTGTGTGGTCGACTACTTTAGTGTGAGTTTGAAGCAAGTTCATCCTCTAACTAAAGTGGGGGATAAATATAGTGTAGTAAAATGAATACCCTTGCATTTTTCACACTTTTTTGGGCCCACCTTGCTTTATTTATCCTCATTTATGTCTTAGTTGGTCCTATTTTGCATCCACAAGCCCTGTGAATTACATTTTTTATGGCTAATCCTGACATTCTCTAATGCATAAATGATAATTTAATGATTTTATCTGTGTGTCCTTGATTTTTGGGTTGAAACTAAAAAGCCACCTAGGGCATCTTTTTCCCCCAAAGGTCTCGAGACCTTGATTTTGAGGCATCTTAATTGGGCCCCTTTTTGGTGTTTGTGCCCCAAGTTTCATGAATTGGGACTAAGATGCCACCTAGGGCATCTTAGTCCTCCTTGAGTCATTTTTGAGATTTAATTTCAAATTTTGGTAGGATTTACCCTCCTTTATTTAATTAATTCCTATGTCAGCTTGGTGTGATGTAATTTTGAGATATCAAGTAGAAGTAAGTATAAATACAAGGTTCATTCATTCATTCCAATCCAAGTCTTTTGTGAAGAGCATTCATAATATCAGATTGAGTTCACAAGAGCATTATATCAATTATTTCAAGCAATCATCAAGATTCAAGCATCATATCAAAGAGCTGCTTGCATCATCTATGTTGTGCTAACATTTGTGATGTAGGGTTTTGATTCAAGCAAGCAATTCAAGAAAGATCTATCAAGCATTCAAGATCCATATCCATTGCAGCCATTTCACATAAGTTTACAGACTTTACATCAAGAGTTTTGGTGAGTTGTAACATTACATGTTGTTCATTGACCATTTCCCTTCATTTCTTTATTTCATTTCAAGGTTTGATTACCAACAAGGGGTTTGATTAAGGAAAACCCCTATTCACTAACAAACAATTTTTTTTTCCCATCTTGCATATTTTTTTATTGTAGATCTATATCGAAGTCTTGAAGATCATTTTGAAGTGAAAAGTTGTAAAAGTTGCAAAGTTCCATTACAAAGTTGCCATCTTCATGGAACTCACCTACAATCTGAATCTAGAATTTTAGAGCCTAAGATTAGAGGAGAAGCTAGTGCAAACCTTGGAGCTCAGAACCACATTCAAATATTCCAGGAATTCAAAATGGGACTAATACATCACCTTGGGAATCTTACTCCTCCCAAGCATATTTTTCAAGATTCCTTTAGATTTGGTTTTGACATCTGAAGACTCCACATCTGCCCCAAAAAATAGTAGCAGTATTAATACACCATCTTGGGCATCTTTTCCCTCCCTGGCATTTTTGGATAGCTTCTTTTCATTTCTGAAATCCTCACAACATCTCTAGACTTCCTAGGTGCACACATCCTAACCCCCTATTGCATATTTTCATTATTTGCATCTCATTTAGCTTGCATAACTAGGTTTTTTAAGTTGAACTTTTGTTTGTCTCTTCCAAGAATTTGCTTCGTAGTGAACCCCTTAAAGCTGAAAAATCCCCCTCCTAGGTCCTCATTGAGAATTGACTCACCCTACGAGGTTATTAGTCAATCCAATTAGGAATCCTAGGAAATTCTTGAATGAATGTGTGGATAAGTGTGATATATCTATACATATCCATATTTTTCATATTGTTCAGATAGAAATGTGTCTCAACAAGAGGTCATGTTAGGTACCCATGTACAAAGCTTCTAATAAAGTGGAGTAGAGGAGAAAACCCAGTGGGAACAAAACTTCTCTCCAAAAGAGAAATTGAAGGATTTAATACCTTTTGAAAAAATGTCCCATTATGATAGGAACATAAAGATGAAGAACTCCTAAATCATTTATAAGTTGTAAACTCTATCAAAGATGAATCAGTGTCTATCAGAATCAATGAATCTTCAAGTGTGTACCTTGGAATTTGTCCCTATTCTAATGTGCAAAATAACTAAAAATGTAAGTGGAAAAATACAAAGAACACTTCAAAGATTAGCCTAAAGAGTGATAAAACAAGGAAAATAGATGAAATAAAATGCAAATCGATTATACCTTGTTGTTGAAGACTCCTTGGTTGGCCCTTGATTTAGATGAATTTGTATACTCCTTAGATGGCTTTTGATGTAGCTAGATGCAAGATTGAATATGCAAGATGATCAAAGTGGATGGCTAAATGATAGTGAATATTTGAGAATGAAAATTGATAGCATAAGGTTGCTCAAAATGAAAGTGTGTTGTAAATGCCCTTAAGGAGGGGGTATTTATAGAAGAATTTGAATTCTCTAGAGAATTCAATGGTTGAGATGCATCCAACAAGGTCAAGATGAAGGGCTATGGTGGGTTGAGAATCCACAAGCCCTCACATCTTGACATGTGGATGGTGAAGTGGCTAAGAGGAGATGAAGTGTCCAAAAGGTACATGAGGTGGAGGAAGGACAAGTACCTTCCAAGTACCTTGGGGAGTGAGAAGAATCTTGGGTGAATAAAAGTGAATTTTAAATTCACAATGATTGGAAGAATCTAGTGGATAAGACAATGTTCCCAAAAGGTGGGAGTTTGTCACATGTGACTTGATGTGACAAGTCAAAGGTTCTAGAAGATGCATGGGAAAATGGGATTCTTGGAGGAATAAAAGGAATTAAAAATTCCTTGGGGATGGAGAGAGAGTTGACCAAGGTACTGATTAAGATTAATTAATCAGTAATTAGAAGATAAATTAGGGTTAATGAGGATTAGAAGCCAACTTGCAAAAGTTGGAGGATGTGACACATCCTAATCAAGGATTAGGCATGTGCACATTCTTAATGAAGAGATTAGGAGATGGATTAGGATTAGATGAAAATGACATGTGAGGAATTAAATCAATGTAATATTTATTTAATTCATTTGATGAAAAGATGATTAAGGAGGGTAAGGTATTTAATTATTAATTAAATACCTTAGGGATTTGGTAGAATTAAGGGTATTAATTAAATAATAGTAATATTACTTAATTAACTTGGATAAGAGGATGTTTAGATAGAAAGTGATAAATTTGGATAAATTAAGTGTCCAAATTTGGATGTCTACATTTTTCCCCTCTTTGAGATGGTGCTATGAAGTAGCATCATTTCAAAGAATATTAAAATATAGAACCTAAAAGAAGATGGTTAGATTGGGAAAGATGCCTCAGTCATCAAAGGATTGATTGGGAAAAAAGATGATGGGGGTGAAGATGAAGATTAGGGATTGAGGATGCCCCCTCGAGAGGACATGCGGGTTGAAGAGAACACATGTGTGCTCTTGAAATAGATGATGTGATGCAAGGGGAGATGAGGAAGATGATGCAATGAGATGGATATGAAAGGATGAAAAGGCAACAGGAGGTTGGGAAGCACAAATGGATGCAAGCATGAAGATAATGTTGCCCGAGTCAAGCTAGAAGTGAAAAGGGGTGGATGATGGATGGAGTGTTGTCAATGAGGATAGGGAAGGATATATCCCAATGAGTGGTATTGAGGAGGGAAGGATACATCCCAAAACACCACTAAAGGATAGGGAAGAGTACCTCCCGATAATGATGATGAAAGTGTTGTTGATGAGGGAAGGATACATCCCAAAACAACACCGAAGGGAGATGGAAGAATACATCTGGATGATGATGATGATGATGATGATGAGGATGATTGGATCAAGGCTTGTAACAAGACTAGGAACAAGACCAAGGATATGATTAGATGATTTGGGCTAAATGGAATGGATGGGGATACATGCAAGATGATAGAATGGAAAATGAAATGCGATCCTAATGCAATTTTCCATCTTTGGAGCACTGATTTTTGCTATAGCATAAGACACAAGATGCCAAGGTATGAAGAACCAAGGCTGATTCATGTCAAATGCATAAAACACACACAATAGACAAGAAGGCTATCCCAATACCCCAAAGTCACGAAGACCTTGGTTGGGCCAGGTATTGAGATAACGATAAGCACAAGAGGATGCCCCAGCGTAACACAAGACCTTGGAGATCTTGGTGGGTACTATGTGGGACAACCAAGAAGACAAAAATAGACATAAAAATATCAAGATATGCCCCTATGTTGACCAATCAAAACACACCATAATATGATGGATCATGGTGGCCTTGACAAGTGATGATAGGGAGCTCAAATGATAAAGAAAAGCCAAAAGCATCAAAAGATCACAATCAATTTCAAATGTCATTTGCCATAGGATCCAAGGGATAGATGGGATTGATGAGGTTTGTTAGGAAGGATGCATCCTATTGAGACTGATGATGGATACTAAGCTAAAAGATTGATATGATGCAGGATGTTCAAAATCGATTGGATCTCATGATACAAGTGGATCTCATTTGTGACGAACTGGCTAGATAAGGGCACATCTTGATGACACAACACAAGGAAGACAAGACATGGGACTAACACACCCTAAAGACCTAGGGGCTTGGGGGCCGATCAAAGATTAGCCTTGCCTACGTGAAAGCATAGAGCCCTCGTAGTTCGGTGAAAGGTGGACGACTAACTAAGATGGAGACCTTGATGGATGGTAAGGATAGGAAGGACACAAGGAGAAAGACCAATGATAGACGATAGAAGAGAAAAGTGGACAATGAAGATCGATGATGGAACCTCGGGGGTGAATCAAATGATTGACTTTGCCTATGTGAAAGCGCAGGGGCAACGTAGTTTGACAAGACCAAAGGAAAACAATGGATAAAGGATGATAAGATGATAGGATAAGTGGATAAAAAGATGGGACCGATACGATAAGATATGATAGACCTGTTGGATTGGATAGGATGATGACGATCACATAAAGCTTAGGGATGGGATAGTTATCCAAAGCATTAAAATGACTTGGGAGGATGATATGATAGATAAATGAGTGATGAAAAGTGATAAGGGATTGGAAAAATGTGTAAGAGAAGTAGGGGTGATGACGATGAGATAAATGACATTGGGTTGCATGGGGGGAGGCCTATAGCCAGATACCAATGATAAGGGATTGTGAGATGGGATGAGGATAAAGATGAAAGAATGGATAGAGATATAGGGATGGGGGATGGGAGGGATTGTTTGGATGGATGGGAATATAAGGATTGAGAGATAAAAGGGATGCTAGGATAGATGGATACGAAGATAAGGATGGGGAGATGGAAGGGATGCTGGGATAGATGGATACGAAGATAAGGATGGAGAGATGGAATGGATGTTGGGATAGATGGATAGAGAGATGAAGGGATGTTATGATAGATGATGTCTCCAAGGACTATGTCACAAAGGAAGCAGATGCCCCCACTCTAGATATGTCATATATGAGGAGGCATGAGGGATAGAAGACAAGTGAATGGGAAGATAAAGGAGATAACTAGATGAGGATAGGATGGGTGACTAAGGAATATGATAGAGCATGGATGAAGGGAATGTATACCAATAGGTGTCCAAAGCATGCATAGATAGGTGCCCCTATTTTGATCAAGATCACAAGAAGGATGGAGGGATGGGAGATAAATGGGATATGATGGTAGGATGTGGAAGATAGGTGGGATGGGGGGGATTTATGAAGAGGACGGATAACAAGAAGATGGGTGCATAGCTGGTAGCATAGTAGATGGAGGGAATGCATAACAGGAAGTTGCCCACAAGTGCAGATGGGGATTTATGCATGATGCCTATTTGCCAGGTTTTCATCATGGTATTTATCCAAGGCGCTTGTTTTCCAAGTTTTCAACATTAGATGAATTATTTCTCTTTACTATTTTATTTTTTGATATATATATAGGATGTCATGTAGAAGGAGATGGGTAAGGATAAGGAAGTGGATAAGAAGATTTAGAAGACATGTGATAAGGATCAAGGTGTTAAGAGCCATTGTTTGAAGTGACTATTGGATGTTGGTACAACCTTATGAGGATAAATGGATTATGCAAGAGGATGAATTAGAGGGATTTGAGAGGGGAGATACATGGGATAATGGATAGGATGTTGCAAAGGGTATGGATGGAATGATGGGGTAGATATGTGATGGGGAGATGTGTTCAAGACCAACATTGGCACATGTGGTGGTGGATGTGAAAAGATAATAGGATTAAGGGATGGAGAATGTGGGGATAATGGAGGAGATGGAATGGTGAATTTTGGGACATAGGGACCCAAACAGATTTAGGAGATGAAAGGGGTGTATGATTAGCTTTGGATTAGCAACTTTGGATGTTCTTACATATTTTCATGTGATGGCATTGCATCCTTTTTCTTTGGGATCCACATGGTTTTGATCTTTGCTTTGGTGGGCCTTTGTGGCCTATGGATTTGATGTATTTAGATTTTTCTTCACCATGTCTTTTGGAGGGGACATGGGGAGCCGTAGATTCATGTGGATGCTTGGATTTATGCATTTTTTTTTTAACAACCAAAGTTCTTTTAGTAGCAATGGGATGGGTGTGAGGAGATGGATGATGTGGAGTGATGGAGTTAGAATTATGAGGATTATGTGTAGATGGAGGATGTTTAGGTATGTGCCTTTGTTGATCCTGATTATAGGATATGTGAGAGGGATGTTTATGATGGATGAGATGGATAGGTGTTGGATGGATGAAAGGATGAGACGGAGGAGGTGATCTTGGGATATATGGACCGAAAGAAGTCATAGTGGGTGGAGGGACATAAGAACCCAAGATAGATGGAGTAGATGAAGGGATGGAGGGATGTAAGGACCCAAAATGGATGGAGCAGATGAAGGAGAAATATGGATGGTTGTTTTGAGGTGATACGATAGAGGAGGAGGGATGGCAGCATATGGTCTGGTGGAGCGATGGGAAGAGCTGGCATTTCTTTTGGAAAAGGCTCATTGAGGACGTCTAGAGGTTGTACCAACATTTTTGGATTGTGAGTCATGAGTAGTACATCCAAGACCTTGCAGATACAAATGTTCTTTAGCTTGGATGGGCTCTATAATACCTTGCTCATGAAGGCCTAAACCTTTTCCTTGATAGTTCATTCTCTTGAGTATTCGATCTAGGACAGATTTTTGTTATTTTGGAAGAATGATGCAGTTCATTATTAGGTGGAAGAGGAGGGTTGGTGTATATGCTTTGTTTTTCTTCCTGCAAGGAGACCACCATGGAGGAATGTGAGAGGACCAAGCCCTGATATGCAAGTGGTGTGGGGATAGCATTTTTAGGTGATGATGGGGACCATGAGAAGGAGATGATGGGATAGCAACATCGGAGAGGGAGTAGGGGCCATGATAGGATCTGGATTTGTGGTAGTAGGCTCATGTGATGGAGATGGAGATGGAGCAGTGGAAGCTTGAATGCCAAGGGGATCATGGGATGGAATGGATGGGGGCTGTGATCTTGAGGTGGACTAGATGGGATGGTAGGATCTTGATCTAGAGAAGGGGATATGTTGGCATGCTTTGGATTAGACTCTTGGCATGACTCATCATGTGTGGGAGGCATGATAATGGAGTCTTGTTGGGACTCTTCAAGTGGGGAAGATGGAGGGATGGAAGATTCATGAGGTTCATTGGAATGGGTTTTGGTGCTACTAGGGTGGGAGGAGTGGATTGGATTTGGGTGGATCTAGGAGAGAGGGAGTGGATTGAAATTGGGTGTCTTCGATGGATTCAGTGGTTCTTGGAGTAGGAGATGGGGGTTAATGGTTTGAGCAGTACTAGGGTGGTAACATCAATAATAGGTGTGGTATGGAGAAGGGTCTCATCACTAGTGACCGTGGATGATGGATCTAGATGGCATGGTTCCATGACTTCAAGATGTGGAGTTGGGGATTGATTCTTTGTAATGAGTCCTTGGAGAACTTCTAAAATGAGAGACTTGCATATGGTTGGCTTGGCTAGGGTGGTAGAAATGGATGAGGGAATATGGATTGGTGGACTAGGGTTAGATAGAGGAATGGGATTGAATGTAGGACTATGAGTAGATGGGGGATTAGGATTGGATGGAGGACTAGGAGTAGATGGGGGAATGGGATTGGATGGAGGATTAGGAGTAGATGGAGGACTAGGATTGGATGGAGGGTTAAGGTAAGGATATTGGAGTGGTGAATTAAGATAGGGGGACATGGATTGTGGATTAGGACAAGAGGATATAGGTGGTGTAGTGGGACAAGAGGATGTGGGGGATGTATTATAATAAGGGTATTGGGATGGTGGATTAGTATGAGGATATGTGGATGTAGGATTAAGGTAAAAGGGTGTGGATGTAGGATTAGTATGGGAAGATTGGGAAAGAGGATTACGATAGGAGGACATGGATGGGGAATTGTAATAGGAATATTGGGATGGAAAATTAGGATAAGAGGATGTAGATGTTGTATAAGAGGATGATGTAGATGAAGAACATGACAAATATGGGGATGAAGAAGATACTGGATATCCATTGTCAAAGGTGGCATAAGGAGCATGATTAGGAATGGACGAAGACATAACAGGATAGCTCATAGGAGTAATTGGATTTTGGAAAGTGGGTGGAGAAAGCTTACTAGATATGATAGTGTCAAGGGGATCTATGTCGTATACCTCTTGATCGACAAGACTTTCATTATTGTCGTCAACATAATTAGGGTTTCCCTTGACTACTATTGATGGAGGATGAGGATTCATGATGATGATAGGATAAATAAAATGGATCAAAGATGATGGACTAAAGCTCAAATCAGGATTTAAGTCAAGCTTAGATTAGGATTGGATTAAAGTTTATATTAGGATGATTGGATGATGCGATGGGATTGATTTTGATTTTGATGGGATTCGGTAGATGGATGATTGGATCGAGTAGATGATTTGATGATTTTGATTAAAGTACTAGATCAGTTTGATTGGATAGGATCAAATGATTAGATGATGTTGATTGGATAATTGTGAGTGGATGAACTTGATAGGATTGGTGTGCTTGGATTGATTAGATGATTGTATGTATTTGATTAGAGGAATGGATTGGTTTGATTAGATAAGAAGAAACAAAAGGTACCACTAGATAGAGTTCAAAAAATTGAGCAATTTTGGTTTTTGAACGAAGTTGGTTCGATGCACGATTTGTAAATGACAGCCCTGAGAAGTTAGGGGCATGTCCACCCCACGATGTGGGGTGTGGCCGCCCCGGGATGGTCAAATTATTGATAGGAGGAAATGGAAGGTACCACTGGATAGAGCTTGAAAAACTAAGCAATTTTGGTATTTGGACGAAGTCGATTCGACATACGATTTGTAAATGATGGCCCCGGGAAGTTAAAGGGGCGTAGTCAGCTTTCTGTAGTAAATCAGGGGCATAGTTAGCTTTTTGCAGTAAATCAGGGGTGTTGACAACTTTCTGCAGTAAATCAAGGGTGTAGATAGCTTTCTGTAGTAAAATAAGGGTGTAGACAGCTTTCTATAGTAAAACAGGGGTGCTTCCGCCTTTCTGCAGCAAAATAGGGGCGCTTCTGCCTTTCTGTAGCAAAACAGGTGTGCTTCTGCCTTTCTACAACAAAACAGGTGTGCTTCCGCCTTTCTGTAGCAAGATAGAGGGTGCTTCCGCCTTTTTGCGGTAAGATAGGAATGGATTGATTGGGCCGAGGATGATAACTTATGACATCGAATTAACCTCAAGATGGAAGCAAATTGATTGGGGTCGAAGTTAAAGACTAATAATCAAATTCAAGCGCTATGGCCAATTTGGGTAACCACTTTGTAAGACAAGGTTAAGGCAGTTTGGTTATGAGTGGTGTTTGGTAATGTAAATGGTAAAAATATGATGTTCGCTAGGTGAGGGTATGGACTTTTGAATGGAATATGAGGAAATTAGAATGAACGGGTGGATTGAAGATGATTGTGGAGAATGAGTGGGGATTTAGAATGGTTAAACAAAGATTTGGAATGAGAAGATGGAGGTTTAAATAGATCAAATGGAGGTTTTGGGAGACTTAAAGTGACGAAACAGAGGCTTGGGATGATGAGATAATGGTTGGGAATGATTAAATGATGGTTTAAAGGCTAAACGAATCCAAATGGGGCAATTTTGGGTGTTCAGGAGGGCAAATCCGCCCCTCTGCAGTAAAAATTAGGGGCGTTGACAACTTTCTGCAGTAAATCAGGGGCACTTCCACCTTTCTGCAGTAAAATAGGGGCACTTCCGCCTTTCTATAGTAAAATAGAGGGTGCTTCCACTTTTCTGCAACAAAACAGAGGGCGCTTCTTCCTTTCTACAGTAAGACAGAGCTTGGTTTTGATGGAAATGACTATGACAATGACTCAAAATGATAAAGTAAGGCCAATATATCAAAGATTTCATGGGTTTTTCATAAGAAAACACTTCAAGCAAGCACAATCCTATGATTAATGTTAAGGGTATGGCCAGGCAAGGTCTTAATCTAGGATGCACAAGGCTTCTAGGGAGTCCTTGATATACTCTCAGTACATGAGGCACAACCGTGAACACCAGCCCATCACAAGCGTGAGTCATGAACCCCAGCGAGATACTGAAAGACTCAGACCAACTCTTCATGTCTATCTAGGTATCACCCTAGCTTCGATGCTCTGCCAATTACGACGTGACTGGATTGGGGTACAACTTTCTATCTCCCCCCTTTATATACCCCGCCGGTACATGTGGTTGGAATCATCCCTTATGGTGATGAAATCCCCAAGCAGGTCCCACTAAAAAGAAGACACTAACCATTTCCAACTACTCCTTAGGCTCACATGAAGTGTAAGGGGAAAGTGAAAACAAATTAATGCCCCCTTGGGTGACATAATAATAGACAAGCACAACAAGTAATAAAGGTTACTTTCCCCTAATTAGACTATGTGCAAACAACAAGGATACTTTTTTTAAAAAAAATTGATCCAATAGGTGGCCCTACAAGCGAATGTTAGCTATCTTATCCTTTGTTCTTGGTCAATTACGCCAAAATATGCTGTAGAACGTTAGCAAAAAACACCAATATCCTTGCCAAAACAATGTTAGAGGGTTATTTCTTGAAAATAGCTAAAAATGAGAGCAAAAACGAAGCTAAAATGACTGTTTTACCTTCCAAACTGTGTTGTTTTGGGGTGCTTCCGCCTTTCTGCAGCAAAAATAGGGGCACTTCCACCTTTCTACAACAAAAATAGGGGTGCTTCCGCCTTTCTATAGCAAAACAGGGGCGCTTTCGCCTTTCTGCAGCAAAAACAGTGGCGCTTCCGCCTTTCTGCAGCAAAAACAGGGGGTGCTTCTGTCTTTCTACAGCAAAATGTTAAAGGAAAAGAGCCTTTCAAAAATAAAAAAGGTGTAGCCGCCCCTTTGCAGGAAACTTTATCAGATTTTTGAAAAATAAAAGTTGTATGCCCTACTGCAATAAAGTGTTAGAAAATATCTTCTAAGAAAAATGACGTATACGCCTAACTGCAGCAAACTGTTAGCCAAAATCAAACTTTCAGATATAGGGCATGACCACCTTTCTGCAGCAGACAAGAGGGCACTTCCACCTTTCTGCGGTAAAAATAAAAGAAAAAGAGGGCACTTCCACCTTTCTGCAGCAAAACAGAGGGCGCTTCTGCCTTTCTGCAGTAAAATAGAGGGTGCTTCCACTTTTCTATAGTAAAACAAAGGGCGCTTCCGCCTTTTTGAGACCTTTTTCTACAAAATACTTGATAAAAATGAAGGTTAAATGTAAAAACCCGTTTGTGGGTCCCACCAGGCGTGCCAAAAATGTGTACCTTGGAATTTGTCCCTATTCTAATGTGCAAAATAACTAAAAATGCAAGTGAAAAAATACTAAGAACACTTCAAAGATTAGCCTAAAGAGTGATAAAACAAGGAAAATAAATGAAATAAAATGCAAATCGATTATACCTTGCTGTTGAAGACTCCTTGGTTGGCCCTTGATTTAGATGAATTTGTATGCTCCTTAGATGGTTTTTGATATAGCTAGATGCAAGATTGAATATGCAAGATGATCAAAGTGGATGGCTAAATGATAGTGAATATTTGAGAATGCAAATTGACAGCATAAGGTTGCTCAAAATGAAAGTGTGTTGTAAATGCCCTTAAGGAGGGGATATTTATAGAAGAATTTGAATTCTCTAGAGAATTGAATGGTTGGATGCATCCAACAAGGTCAAGATGAAGGGCTATGGTGGGTTGAGAATCCACAAGCCCTCACATCTTGACATGTGGATGGTGAAGTGGCTAAGAGGAGATGAAGTGTCCAAAAGGTACATGAGGTGGAGGAAGGACAAGTACCTTCCAAGTACCTTGGGGAGTGAGAAGAATCTTGGGTGAATAAAAGTGAATTTTAAATTCACAATGATTGGAAGAATCTAGTGGATAAGACAATGTTCCCAAAAGGTGGGAGTTTGTCACATGTGACTTGATGTGACAAGTCAAAGGTTCTAGAAGATGCATGGGAAAATGAGATTTTGGAGGAATAAAAGAATTAAAATTCCTTGGGGATGGAGAGATTGACCAAGGTGCTGATTAAGATTAATTAATCAGTAATTAGAAGATAATTAGGGTTAATGAGGATTAGAAGCCAACTTGCAAAAGTTGGAGGATGTGACACATCCTAATCAAGGATTAGGCATGTGCACATTCTTAATGAAGAGATTAGGAGATGGATTAGGATTAGATGAAAATGATATGTAAGGAATTAAATAAATGTAATATTTATTTAATTCATTTGATGAAAAGAGGATTAAGGAGGGTAAGGTATTTAATTATTAATTAAATACCTTAAAGATTTGGTAGAATTAAGGGTATTAATTAAATAATAGTAATATTACTTAATTAACTTGGATAAGAGGATGTTTAGACGGAAAGTGATAAATTTGGATAAATTAAGTGTCCAAATTTGGATGTCTACATCAAGAAATGTATATCAATATAAGAGATAAAAAACACTGCATGAGTGAATATTGGAACACTACTCAATCATGTACATAAATTCAATCAAACTCTATGAAGTTGAAAATATAGATAGTACTGTGATTAGAAGTAATAGAATCTCAAAATTTCATCCACTGAAATAATCCTCCATATGAGAGATCAAGGGTATGTACAAGATCATCATGGAAAAAACATGCCCTTAAGGGGCGAAAAAATTAGAAAAATCAGCGTTAGGCAACTTGAAGTAAAAATTTGAATAAGTTATCTATATTATTTTAAAAATATGTAACAATAGAATTTGTAGCAAATTGAATGTAGTTTCTAAACTACTAAGTTTATTTAAAGAAAAAATCTATTTAGTGAAAATTTGAAATTTAAATGTAGTAGTACTTAAATTTCAGGGAAAAAATAAGAAGTAGGTGTCTATATGACCATCCTAACCATAATAAAATGATAATATTTTTTATAAGATGTTAGATATAAGTAGAGGACTCATGTTAGGATGTGATGCATAGTTTTTTGTAATTTTTTTCCAAGTAAATAATTAATTTTGAATTTTTTATTACAACTTTTAAAAAATATAAAAACTCGTATGTTTGACCACTTTAACTTGGTCAAAACTTCATGAAATTCATTTTTTTTAATCCTATAGTATGTGAATCATATAATGTGACACATTTTTTAGATTCAAAAGATGTGATACCGTTTGAAAGTTATAGATGTTTTTGAATCATCCTATCAATCAAGACTTTAGTTGGAATTCAAATAGAAAATGAATAATAATAATTTATTAAATTCAAAGTAAAGAATAATTTATACTAGTGGAAAGTTGAGAATATCCTTTAAAAACCCTTTTCGTTTCATCAATTTTGGTTAAAAAAAAGGTTGTCAGCCACATACCCTACACATACCCATCATATCGCCACTTTTTGTTTCATCATGATCCTGCACATACCCTCAAGATAGAAGGTTCATGAGGCCTCCCAAAAAGAATATTCCTCCACTACTTCATTGAAGAAGCATTTGCATAACACATCATAGCCCCCCTTTAATGCTAAGAAAATAAGTAGACCAACTGAAATTAGGAGTGTGCAAGGAATGTAGCGATGTACAATGAACTAAAAAAGGGTGTGCATCAAGGCACACATAAATGAACTGATAATAAAAAGGGATACATTGTTTTGATGTTAAAACATGAGGATTCACAATTATGATGTCAAATCAAGGATCTACACAACCCCCCATTACACTTTATAATTTAGTGTAATTACAAATTTCTCAAATTCCCTCCATAAGGAACACACATTTAGTTTTATGGAACTTTGTATGAGTGCATTTACAATCTTAATTTTTATTATGAGTTCTTCAAAGTTTATGTCATGAGGTGGATTAAGGAAAAATATGCTTTAAAAACCTCAAAAATTATAAAAGATGAAAATTACAACCCCCTTTCATTTGCAAGTTATTACAAAATGAAAAATAAAAACTTTTTTGCCATATTCATTGGAAAAGAAAAAAATGAATCCTCTTTTACAAATTTTTAACTATGAAAAAACAAAAAAAGACCCTAATTTTATAAATTATTTTAAAATGTAATAAACTTCCCTCCTTTTACTATTTAATGGTTAATGATTACCAATAACTAAAATATAATGGTTTGCAAATAAATGTTAACATTTATAAAAAATGGAAATCACAATAAAATGTTACTCCAAGTTGACTGGGTTGAGGTGATTTTATTGAGGGTTGATTGTGTGAGGTTGTGTGCCTTGAGATAGAGTCTTTGGGAGTGTTAGAAATTCAAATAGAATAAAACCTACAAGGTTGTTTCCCTATTTCCCCAAACAACAAGGGAATTAAAAAAAAAAGTGCAATAGACTTGGAGACATAAAATTGGGCATGCAAACTTGCTTCTTGTATTAAATCAAAAAATAACCATTACAAATATGTTTTCAAGCTAAAAATTCTAAACTACTGATTACAAACTAAACTTGGAGCAATCTAGAGTTGCACCCACAAACTCAGAAACTATTAGGAGCTTCTCAGAGCTCTCCTTCTATTCAATTGGAGATATCTACTGCTCCTAGCAATCACTAAGCAATCGGGAGCTTTCAGTTGCTCACTACAAACATGCAGAGAACAAAATATAGCTACTGTTGTTCAGGAGATTCTTTGAATCACATAGAGAACCCACACCAAAAAAATCCTTTTCATAGACTGCTACTGCACAAAAATAATTCTAACTACTTCATTCATTCATTCATTTTGTCTTCACAAAATTTCCTCTCAAATTTGAATTCACCTACCAAAATTAATTCTTCTACAGACTGAGTTGCACATTAGGAGCAAGTTGGGATGAAAATCTCCAAAAAACAAACTTCCAGCTATGCTAGCAACAAATGCCCCTAACAGGTAGGTGGCAACAGGAGGAGGCTTAGGGGAAATTAATTTCTCCAACACCCCCCCTTTGTCCTAAGTTGACAAAAAAAATCAATCTTGATCCAAATCAACAACGCCCAATCTATTCCTTAGGTGCTCAAAGTTGTCCCTACTCAAAGGCTTGGTGAATATGTCTACTAGCTACTGCTCAGACCCACAAAATTCCATCCTAATTTCACCATTTTCAACCAATTCTCTAATAAAGTGATACTTGATTTCAATGTGCCTGCTTCTTCTATGAAACATAATATTTTTTTTCAAGGCTATTGATGAAACATTATCACAAAAAAATGTTGTTCCATCTTCTTGTTCTTCTCTCAAATCTGCCAAGATTCTTCTCAGCCAAATAGCTTTCAACATGCTACTGCAGTTGTTGCTATACACTCAACCTCAGTTGTTGATAGGGAAACTATGGGTTGCTTCTTGGAAGCCCATGAGATAGCTCCTGAACCCAAATGAAACACACAGCCCGATGTGCTCTTCCTTTCATCCAAACTTCCTGCCCAATAATTGTTTGTGTAACCAACCAGTCCAAAAATATTTTCTACACTATACAAAATTTCATATCTTTTGGTTCCATTCACATACCTTAGGATTCTTTTACCCGCTCTCCAATGTGACTCTTTTAGAGTCTCTATAAATCTAGAAATCACACTTACACTATGCATTATGTCAGGCCTAGTTGTCTTTAAATACATTAAACTTCCAACCAAACTCTTATACATGGTTAGATTCACGTTGTTGTTGCAATCTTCCTTGCTCAACTTTAGACCTACAACTATTGGTGTGGGGATAGGCTTGCTATCTTGCATCCCAAACCTTTTCAAAATATCTATTACATACTTTGCTTGAGAGATAAAAATACCATCATGCATTTGTTTTACTTTTATTCTTAGAAAATACCTCAAGAGACCTAAGTTTGTCATTTTGAACTCTCTTTTCATGGCCTCTTTAAAATCAACAATGAGGAAATCATCATCCCTAGTGAAAACTAAATCATCAACATACAAGACAACAATTAAAACCTTTCCATCAATTTCCTTGATGTAAAGAGTGGGCTCACCATCACTTTTGCTAAAGCCATTGCTCAAAAAATATGAGTAATCCTATTGTACCAGACTTGTGGATCTTGCTTTAGCCTATAAAGAGCTTTCTTCAGTCTATATACTTTGTTTTCTTGACCCAAAACTTCATAACCAGGTGGCTTATCTACATATACCTCTTCTTTCAATACTCCATTTAAGAAGGCAGACTTCACATCCATTTGAAACACCTTCCACTTCTACTGGGCTACAATTTCTATGACTGTACTTATGATTTCCATCCTTGCTACTAGAGAAAATGTCTCATCATAATCTCTCCCAAATTTCTATTTGTATCCCTTGAAAACTAATCTTGCCTTATGTCTCTATTCTTCCTTCCGCATAGCTTTTGGTCTTATAGATCCATTTCACTCCAATTACTTGCTTGTTGGGAGGAAAATTAGTTAGCTCCCATGTTCTATTCTTCTCTATTGCATCTATCTCCTCATCCATGGCCTCACACCATTTCATTTATTTCACAACATCCTAAAAAAAAATTGGATCACTATGAGAAAATAATGCAAAATTCAAACTCTCATCAAATTCTTCATCATACCTTTCACTTTGGTAGATCTCTCCTAGACTCTTGGTCTTTCTTGGTATTAAGGAGGCAAGTGTAGCATCTAAATTTTCACTACTACTATTTCTCAACTAAACAGACCTTGTCTGGACCCGTCTAGAGCTCTCGGGAGCCAATCCTCTGGCTATTTGTGGCTACTTTCCTTTTTATCAGCTCATGTCAGGAGTTGTCAGGAGATGTTGGGAGCTCTCTATGGTCAATTCTCTAGTTGCTTGTGACTGTCTACCTACATCAAGAGCTATCAAGAGCTATCGAGAGTGGTCTCGAGCTGGTCCAAAGCTATTTGGAGAGATTGTAGGCTAATCTTGTTGCACTTCTTGTTCTTTTTCTTCTTCTTCAGGATCTATCGGTAGCAGTTCTGAGCTGTTAGAAACTATCAAGCCATCCATTGCCCCATCCTCTAGGAACTCCATGTCTTTACTAATGATGATTTTCTTGGTGGAAAGATTATACAACCTATAGGCTTTAAACTCTTCATTGTAGCCTATGAAGATGCACTTCTCACCCTTGTCATCCAACTTTTTCCTCTTCTCTTTTGGCACAAGTGCATATGCCACACATTTGAACACCCTCAAGTGCTCAACCATCCACTTGCATTTTTTCCATGCCTCTTGTGGAATCTTGTTACAAATTACCTTTGTAGGACGTCTATTTATCAAATAATTTGTTGTTGCTATAGCTTCACCCCAAAATTCATTTGGGAGTCCCTTGGCTTTTAGCATGCTTCTTTCCATCTCCATGATGGTCCTATTCTTTCTCTTAGCCACTCCATTTTTCTATGGAGTATAACTGGCTATTAGATCCTTCTTGATGCCATTTTTCTTGCAAAAAATTACAAATTGATTGGAGGTATACTCTCCTCCTTGATCTGACCTTAGGACCCTGATGAAATGTCTAATCTTCTTTTCATCCTGGGCTTTAAACACTACAAACTTGTCGAAATCCTTAGATTTATGTTGTAAAACATAAATCCATGTCTTATGACTATAATCATCTATAAAGGTCATAAAAGATTAGCTCTTACCAATAGAAATTACTTGCATAGGGCCACACAAATTAGTGTACACCAACTCCATTGGTGCTCTTTCCCTTCTAGAATTACCCAATTGAAAGGGCTTCTTATGTTGCTTGAATAAAATGGAGGTTTAACATCTACCACTAGGCTCTACTATGGTTGGAAAACTACCAACCATACCCTTCTTTGACAAAATACTCAAACTAGAATAGCCTAGGTGTCCATGCTTGAGATACAAAATAGACATCATCAATCTCCTTCTTCTCACCATGATTGGTTTGAAAAATAATAGACCCAGTTCCCACAACTGGAACTATTTCATTTTTCCCCATTTTTATTTCATATTTAACATTCTTATTAATGAAAGAAAATAAAATTTCATTACCACTCATGCGGTTTCTACAGCCACTATCTAAAAACCATACCTCATCATTACCTTGCTCAACAATGTTGCACATGATGAAGGCCTTTTGTTGATTACCTTCAACCACTTTTTCATTAGCCACATTTTCACTTTTCTTGGACTAATCATGTTGCTTTATCCAACACTCACTTGCATAATGGACAAATTTATGGAAATAATAACATTCAAGATTGCTCTTGTCACCCTTCTGACTTGAGTTGTTCTTCTTAGCTTATCTGGAGCTGGACTGAGAGTTGCTTGCTCCCTCTTAGCTGTGTGATCATCTTGAGCTATCTTCTCCATCATTTCCATGTTTAGATCTACCTCTACCACATTTAGAGTTGTTTCTATCTCCCATCCATGCCTCTTGCATTGGCTTGAGCTTTGAATGCTTGATTTTGGAAAGAACTTGTAGACCTTTTAAGGCGTTGCTCATGGGTTTGTAGAGAACCCATCATCTCATCAACAAAAAATGTTGAGAGATCCTTTGCCTCTTCAATGGAAATCACAACTACAACAAACTTTGTGGGTAAACTTTTGAGAATTTTCTCCACAATCCTCTAGTATTCCATGACTTCTCCATTCACTCTCAACTAGTTTATCAAACCTAATATTCTTATGTGAAAGTTTGAGATAGACTCACTATCCTTCACTTCGAGAGTCTCAAACTCTCTTTGAAGCATCTGGAGCTTCACCAATCTGACCTTATTAGTCCCTTTGTAGCTGGTTTGGAGGATTTTCCAAGCTTCCTTTGCATATTTAGCTACTACTATTATGGGAAAAATGGCCTATGTCAAGGCTGCTTCAATTAGACAAAATGATTTTGTATCTTTCCTCCTCAACTCCTTCAACTAGTTCTTCTAGTTATTTGTGAGAACAACATATGTTGTTGGATCAATCACATCATTGAGCCCATAGATCACAAACTCCCACAAATCATTTGCAACCATTATGGTCTTCATATTCTTTTCCTAAACATCATAGTTCTATCCATTAAATGGTGGTGGTTGTTGCCAGCTCTTACTTTCATCTCCAGCCATATCTCTAATAAGAAAACTTAAAAAAATCTAGAAAAACAAATGTCCAACTCACTTAAGACTTAGGGCCTACTGGCTCTAATACCATATCGGGAATTCAAAATAGAATGAAACCTATAGAGCTACTACCCTGTTTTCCCAAACAATAGGGGAATACAAAAAACAAATGCATAATAGACTTAGAGACACAAAATTGGGCATGAAAACTTGCTTCTTGTATTAAATCATAAAATAACCGTTACAAATGGGTATGTGTAGGATCATCATGGAAACAATAGGCCCTTAAGTGGCAAACTTTTTAGAAAAATCAGAGTTAGGCAGCTTGACGTAAAAATTTGAATAAGTTATCTGTATTATTTCAAAAATATGTAAGAATAGAATCTATATCAAATTGAATGCAATTTCTAAACTAGTAGGTTTATTTTTAAAAAAAAATCTATTTAGTGAAAATTTTAAATTTCAATGCAGTATACTTAAATTTCAGGGAAAAAATAAGAAGTAGGTGTCTGTTTGACCACCCTAACCACAATAAAATGATAATATTTTTTTATAAGATTTTAGATATAAGTAGAGGACTCATGTCTAAATGTGATGCATATTTTTTTGTAATTTATTCCCAAGTAAATAATTAATTATGAATTTTATATTACAACTTTAAAAAAAAAAAAAAACTTGTATGTTTGGCCACCTTAACTTGGTCAAAACTTCATGAAATTCATTTTTTATTTTTTTAATCCCATAGTATGCAAAGCATAGAATGTGACACATGTTTCGAATTCAAAAAATGTGATATTGTTTGAAAGCTATAGATGTTTTTCAATTAGCCTATTGATTAGGAATTTAGTCATAATTCAAATAGAAAATGAATAATAATTATTTATTAAATTCAAAGTAAAGCATAATTTATATTGGTGGAAAGCTGAAAATCTCCTTTAAAAACCTTTTTCATTTCATCAATTTTGGGTAAAAAAAAAGTTGTCAGCCACATACCCTATAAATACCCATAATATCGCCACTTTTTGGACCATCATGATCTTGCACATACCCAAATATGCTTTCAAACTAAAAACTACAAACTAGTAATTACAAACTAAACTTGCAACAATCTAGAGATGCACCCACAAACTCAGAAACTATCAAGAGCTTCTTAGAGATCTTCTATTTGATTGGAGCTATCTGTTGCTACTGGAAAACATTGAGTGATCAAGAGCTTTCAATTGCTCACTGCAAACACACACATAACAAAATATAGCTACTACTATTTAAGAGCTTCTTGGAAGCACACAAAGAACCCACACAAAAAAACATTCCTTTTCATAAACTGCTACTGCACAAAAACTTTTATGAATACTTCATTCATTCATTCCTTTTGTCTTTACAAAATTTCCTCTCAAATTTGAATTCACCTACCAAAATTAATTCTTCTACAGACTGAGCTGCATGTCAGGATCAAGTTGGGAAAGTGATCCCCAAAAAACAAACTTGCAAATGTGCTATAAACAAATGTCCATGATAGGTAGGTGGCAATGGGAGGAGGCTTAGGGGAAATTAATTTCTCCAACAGGGAGCACATAGAGGTTGCTAACTGGGTGTGGAGGGAAATTGGAGGGGATAAATATTTAGGGACGAGTTTGACCAAATTGATGATCATGAGGGTTGTTGTGAGCAGCCATGATGAACATGTTTGTGCAACAAGAGGTTCAAATTGCTTCCAACCACATGATTCAAACTATGGCCTAGAAAAGAATAAATAATGACTTGGAGATTGATCAACCTGTACCAAAGCATATCACTACTTGGTTTCTCATGTAACTCGATGTATTTCTAAAGCCATAGCCTGCATATTTTAAATGCTAATTTCATGGAAATTTCCAATGCCAATTACAAGTCAAAACCCTGGAATGTGTGGGCCTACAAAGGTTCCAATCATGTTGCTTTTTTATCATGCCCAATATGGCACTCTAAATGCTATTTAATGATGGATGAAAGAGTCGCCTTCTGATTCTAGACTCCAACTCTTTAATTATAGCCAAAAAAAGTTAGTCATGGCCTCAAGAAGATCTTCAAATGCTACCTCTTAAAATAAAAACCAATACTACCCCTCAATCATGCCTTAGAATTGAAGGCCTGAAACCACATAAAATTAGGGATTGTAGTACCAAATCATACCTCAAAAAGATGGGTGGGGGTCTTCCTCTACCCTTTGCTAAGATAAATCTATAAAATTAATGGAAGACAACAATAAAACTAACAAAATACAATGAAATTCGTTAACCTAAAGGATTGAAACTATGTCACCTTATACTCTGATACTATATAGGAAATTACGAGATCATGGAGGTAAAATAACAAGTAAATCATGTACTTAGTTGACCTAAATTACAATGAGTACAATTCCTTGCATATATAGACAAGGAATGCTAGAGTAGATGGATGTACTCCCACAACTCCAAGAATCACCTGCAATGATAAACCTATCACACTATAAAGAAATAAGCAAGATATTATTAATTAACAACTCAGATTTGATAAAACCTCAAATATGCATTATGTGAAAAAATACCACATTGAATATGCTACCGTAGAGAATTAAAATAAAATTAAAATGAATCAATCCTTATGAAAAGGATGAAAGATAACCCTAGATTAGGGTTAGATTAGAACATGACAAGTGTTCTCATAGGAATGAATGAGACAACATGTTCTAATATTAGAGGCTTTAATCATGCAAAAAGAAACTAATTAATTAAATAATATAATGAAATATAAGCACTCCTAAGTTTAACTTGAGTGTAATAAAGTTGTGATATAAGAGGGATTCACTGCACACGAGTCTCTCCTTTCTCAAGAGATCACCAAGGAACAAAATTCCCTTATACATCTCAGAATAGTAAAATGATAAAGAACCAAAACCTAGTTACACTTCAAAGGAAATAGTCAGAGATCCTGAGAGAGTTGGATTGAAGGTTTCCTATCTCAGAAGAGAGAGCTCTAGGCTAGAAGACATCAGTGTAGTTCTAGGACACCAATGTAATGTCGTTTGAAAGATGTGTTGGTGTTCCGAGCAATAGAGAACTTAGGAGCTCAGTGGATATAAAGAAATCCTACTTATAGACTCAATAGTGATCTAAATGAGGTTATTTAATTGACCAAAAAACACAATGCCAAGGGAAATATTACAATTCTTGGAGAAAGTTTACCCTTTTTCTCGACACTCGAGTCTTCACTCCAAGATAATTTTTGTGACCTGCACATGAAAGATCACGAAGAAAGTTGTTGGGTGGCTATATACGAGCCTGCCTCAGTTAGGGGTATGTGCAGGATCATGATGGGCCAAAAAGTGACAATATGATGGGTATGTGGCTGACGACTATTTTTTTACCCAAAATTGATGAAATGAAAAGGGTTTTTACAAGAGATTCTCAGCTTTCCATCAATATAAATTGTGCTTTACTATGAATTTAATAAGTAATTATTATTCATTTTCTATTCAAATTACGACTAAAGTCCTCATTGATAGGCTAATTGAAAAACATCTATAGCTTTCAAATGGTATCACATTTTTTGAATCAAAAAAATGTGTCACATTCTATGATTAACATACTATAGGATTAAAAAAAGAAAAATTGAATTTCATGAAGTTTTGACCAAGTTAAGGTGGTTAGACATACAATTTTTTTATATTTTTTAAAAAGTTGTAATAAAAAATTCAATTATTTACTTCAGAAAAAAATTACAAAAAAATATGCATCACATCGGGGCATGAGTCTTCTACTTATATCTAAAATTATTATAAAAAATATTATCATTTTAGTGTGGTTAGGTGGTTAGACAGACACCTACTTATTTTTTCACTGAAATTTAAGTACCACTCCATTGAAATTTCAATTTTTCACCAAATAGTTTTTTTTTTTTTTAACAAACCTAGTAGTTTCAAAACTACATTAATTTTCTATAGATTCTATTCTTACATATTTTTGAAATAATATAGATAACCTATTCAAATTTTTACATCAAGTTGCCTAACTTTGATTTTTCTAAATTTTTTTGCCACTTAAGGGCTTGTTTTTTCCATGATGATCATACACATACCCTTAGACCCCATTTTTGTGTTCCCACCTTCATGGAAAACCAAGTTGGAAAGGGATTCTAAAGTAGTAAATAAATTGTGTGGTGAAAGCAATACCTGCTTAGGGGTAGAACCCGCTCCACGATAAGTGTGTGGTGAAAGAAATGCCCACTTGGGAGTAGAACCTACAACACAAAAGAGTAAACAAATGTATGTAAAAGGAAACTAAGAGAGGAGAGAGAGCATTACCCATGGGCTAAGGCCCTATCCAGAGCACATGAATGCACCAATGAGTGCTTGCTTGAGAGTTGCTGCTTGTGTGGGGACCTCAATCTGGCATGGCTTGACCTGTGAATGCACTACTATCAAAGGAGGAGTCTCAAAGTTGTAGAAAAACAAAATGAGAGCTTAGTGTGACATCTTCCCATCTTCCAACCTTCAAATGAGAGGCAGAAAGAGGTTTTTATGCTTGCAAGGGTGGCAAAGAGCCATTACTTTCAAAATGAACCCACTAGGACATGTGTCTCAAGGGTTAACCTTCTAGATTCTACATTTTAATCTCGAGAAACAAAGAGGACATTAGCATGTTGCACAGACGTCCACATGTTGCCCATTCGTCCAAGACCTATATTCTCAAAAAACATGTTGCCAGGCTTCTGTTGCTCAGCCACTTGTCCACATGGAGTGAGAATTATGAAATTTTAACCAATGGGATTTTGTCATTAATGTCTGAGGGTATCATAACTGCTAGCCATAAATGCAAAAATAAGGAATTTCCCCTAGGTGAAATTCTATGATATTAAATTTTTCCCCCACTTTAGTGGGCTCAATTTTGAAAAAAATCAGCCTCATTAAAGTAGAAAAGAAAATTTTCACCCAAATTTTGAATTTTGGATTTGCATGTCAACAGAAAGAGACCATAGCAGCTACCATAGCCGAGCTGACCAGAATTGAAGGTGCCCCCAGTGTCCGAGCTCAACAAACAACATCTGAGAAATCGTAAAAAACTGTTGAAGGTCCTAACCTACAAAACTCAAATTTTAGGTCAGTCTTGAAAAATCAGAAGAAAGCTACCACAAAGAGAGGAATGATCAAGAAAAAAGTCATCGATTCAGAAGAAAAATATGATCAAGAGACAACCTTATTCCCCCTCTTGAGTTTTCCCCCAACTCAGTGGGGCAAATTCAAGAGAAACTGGGGGGCCACAAAGCCTAGGAAAAAATGGGCCCTGGGGGGGCTATATATACATAGGTGGGCCCCTAGAAGGGTCATTTTCACTATTCACCATGAGAAAATTGTTGACTTTTATGAGAGAAAATTCAGAAAAATTCCTAGCAGGAGAGAGTATGAGGAGTCGAGGCTAGAGCATCTATGCCAGGACATCACTGAGGGTCGTGAGGTGGACTAGGTAGGCCACAAATGCTCATTTTTTGTGATCTTTAGTGCATTTTTTAAGATTTTCCTGTCAGCGAGGTGCTTAAGAATTTTTTTGTGCACTTGCTTCTCAAAAACAGATTGTTGTCCACAATGAGTGTTGTCATCTCTATCATGCACTGTTGTCTTGGAGACACGCTATCATCTCTAAGGTGACCATGGTGATAGGAGATGTATGTGTGGCACGCAGATGTCTATGCATTGCGCATAAGTCTTAGTAATTTTTTCAATTTTTGATGTAAAATGTCGATAGTCTGATTCAAAATTGTTGTTACTTTTGGTAGGAGTACATAGAGATTTGGGAACATCTTGGAGGGTGAGCATTTTGGCTGGTTCGCGAGTAGAGGGACCGCCTGTCTAAGGATGAGGTCACACTCTTGGAGCATGTCGATCTTTGGCATGTGTTCACCATGCTAGAGATGAGATACCACAAGCAGATGCTTATGGACCTCATGGAGTGATGGGATGCCACTATGTCATCATTCCGGCTACCCATTGGAGAGATGACCATTACTCTCGAGGATGTCTATCGGATCCTTGGACTACCCATCTGTGGACGGCGGGTAGCCCTGGATGACACACAATTAGCATGGGAGTGATCAGAGGGCATCTACTACTGCACAAGGAGGACGAATGATGACAATGACGTGGGCCACATCTATACACATTGGTATGACCAAGTGAGGACCACAACACCATTGATTCACCAGGTTATGGTTGTGACCATCACTTTATGAATCACGATTGATTGGCGAGGCTCACACTTGCATGGGGGCCTCATCCACACTATCAAAAAGATGGTGGATCATAGGACCATCTTCTTCTGGGGGCACAACATGCTTGTGCACCTCTACTGGGAGCTAGGATGGTATGTGCACTATGAGTATCGTAGCCTGACAATGTGTACACTTTTTGTAGGTGTGGGCCTTTTCCCACATCATGCACACTCGGTCGGTCAACTTCCCACAACAATGGCCATATCAGGTCCCCATGGCCAACTGGCATGACATGACAATCCAGTGGAGATTCAGAGACCTATAGTTTTGGCAACTACAATTTGACACCCTTATGGAAGATAGGGTCTGATGGAGGCCCTATCAATTTTTCAGGTGGGTGGATGATATCAGGTATTTGAGGCCCTATATGATGATGATGAGCCCAACCATGATCTACCACCCATATCGAAGGGAGATAATTTCAGTGTGGTGGTGGACTTCAGACGGTGGTGGGAGAGGCATCACCCTACCCCTGTGTTTGGCGAGGGTGCTCCAAGAGGGGACCCTGGTCCATAGGGGGACTTAACAGCCCCATCACTATAGGATAGGAGGAGAGGCCAATAGTAGGCTAGGGAGGAGGAGGAGGAGGCAACACCCTAAGAGGAGGAGGTTATATCCCCCACCAGCTACCCCCCTCTCTTCAACACTATTGTCTTCCACTGCGGCTATGTCACTTGTAACACTAGGAGCAACTACGAAGGTAGGTTGCATGGGTCCTAGCATCGACCCTCACCCCAACCCAGCATGGAAGCTGGGGGATCCAGGTATACATGATTTGTTGTTTTATGTTTTGTACTTCCAATTTTTTTGATATATGTATCTTACATATGCCATGTGATACTGATGCATTTCCTTTTTCTATGGTTGTAGAGGATGCACAAGGATGGACTGGGCTCATAGCTCAGTGTATATCAGAGGTTTCCCCTATTGTATATATTCAAGGATCAATTCTTGAGGTGTATTGGATGGTATCCTTGGGGCATCATGCCCCTAGCTTTGAGCTAGTTGTATGCTAATAGACTGCATATGAGGAGTGGGGTGCAAAGATCATCTAGCTTACTGTAGAGCTGACGACCATGTGAGGGAAACATGACCAACTATTAGGGGAGCTACAGAAAACACTTGTTGAGCAAGACATGGTAGTGAGGAGGGTTGATGCTACTTAGCAGGCACGTTATGCCCTTTAGAGCCATCTCGATGGCCTTGGTGGGTAGCCAACAACTATGAGCTTGGTAGAGGTTCAACAATTGCAGGACTAGTTGCGACAAGTGGAGTTGGACATATCCTCCTTAAAGGGGGAGATTAGAGGGATGCGACTAGCTCTATCTGCATCATGCTCTCATCGTTCACACTCTATGGCCATCGTTCAACCCCTTCCACAACTTCCAGAGCATTCACCACAGCCAAAGGGCTCTAGGAGCCATGGGCCACAGTGACCAGGGGATCGTCATCATTTTTTGTGTATATCTTTTTTGTAGTGAGATACATATATGTTCATACATACTTGTAGATCTTTTTGTATAAACATATATTCAACAGCCACTAATTTTTTTCTAGTAGTGGCTCGATACATGTACATGACATTGGATACATACATTTGTGTATATATATATACATATATGGATACATCAATTTTGGTTTCATGGCATTGTTTATCTGGATGTGTATGTTTTTTATTTATTTCACATGTTTATGCTATGGATTTTCTATTTGCATGTGCATGTATGTTTACATTAGATGCTAATATGATTTAATAAACACACATGACTATCTATTAATTAAATACAATGATGATCTAATGGATATGCACACACACACACATGCACATGGTCATTCATAACACAAAAAATTCTTGTAATGTGTTAATGAACAATGTCAACATATGTAGCACTACTAATTTTCCTTATAGAGAGAGAGCACCACATAGTTGACACATAGGACACTACGCATAATAACAACAAAGATGCATTGCGTTAATGGGTTCCTTTAAAGGCGTTTTGTCCATAGATGCTAATCCATAGGTGCCTGAGCCATATACAAAAATCACAATCTAAGGGCCTAACCAGTTAGGACTAAATTTTCCTCTGTGGTCAGGTGGTACACTTACATTTCTCTAGTTTTCACAAAGAACCAGATATCATACTTTAAAGGTTCTAGGAATCACACTTTGATTGTAATGTCTAGATAATGGGTATGTGCAGGATCATGATGGGCCAAAAAGTGGTGATATGATGGGTATGTGGTTGACGATTATTTTTTTACCCAAAATTGATGAAACGAAAAGGGTTTTTAAAGGAGATTCTCAACTTTCCACCAATATAAATTATGCTTTACTTTGAATTTAATAAATAATTATTATTCATTTTCCATTTGAATTACAACTAAAGTCCTGATTGATAAGTTGATTGAAAAAAATCTATATCTTTCAAATGGTATCACATTTGTTGAATCCAAAACATGCATCACATTCTATGCTTCACATAATATAGAATTAAAAAAAAAAAAAAAATTCATGAAGTTTTGACCAAGTTAAGGCGGTCAGACATATGAGTTTTTATATTTTTCAAAAGTTGTAATAAAAATTCATAATTAATTATTTACTTGGAAAAAACTTCCAAAAAAATATCCATCACATCCGGACATGAGTCCTCTGCTTATATCTAAAATATTATAATTTAAAAATGCTATTATTTTATTGTGGTTAGGGTGGTCAGACAAACACCTACTTCTTATTTTTTCCTTGAAATTTAAGTACTACTACATTAAAAATTTCAAATTTTCACCAAGTAGATTTAAAAATAAATAAATAAACCTAGTAGTTTAGAAACTACATTCAATGTGCTATAGATTCTATTCTTACATATTTTTGAAATAATATATATAACTTATTCAAATTTTTATGTCAAGTTGCCTAACTTTGATTTTTCTGAATTTTTCACCACTTAAGGGCTTGTTTTCTCCATGATGATCCTGCACATACCCTAACCATCGATGATAAGCTTTAAGATGTTTGAGGGATTGTAAATGATGCTCATCGAGCATCTCTAGCTAATGCAATCGGTTAACTCAATAGGTCTCATTATCAATTAGCCCATTAAGGGAAACTTGTAGAGACAAAATTTCCAGCTCTAAAGGCATAATAGCTTTGGCAACATACATAAGGTTATAGGGCGTTGTTCCCATAGCCATACGAGGGTATGTGTAGGATCATGATGGGACAAAAAGTGGCAATATGATTGGCCAAAAAGATGCAATATGATGGGTATGTGTAGGGTATGTGGTTGACGACATTTTTTTTACCCAAAATTGATGAAATGAAAAGGGATTTTAAAGGAGATTCTTGGCTTTCCACCAATGTAAATTATGCTTTAGTTTGAATTTAATAAATAATTATTATTCATTTTCTATTTGAATTATAACTAAAGTCCTGATTGATATGCTGATTGAAAAACATCTATAGCTTTCAAATAGAATCATATTTTTGAATCTGAAACATGCATCACATTCTATGTTTTGCATACTATAAGATTAAAAAAAAATGAATTTCATTAAGTTTTGACCAAGTTAAGGTGGTCATACATACGAGTTTTTATATTTTTAAAAGTTGTAATAAAATATTCATATTAATTATTTACTTGGAAAAATATTACAAAAATATGCATCACATCGGGACATGAGTCCTCTATTTATATGTAAAATATTATAAAAAAATATTATCATTTTATTGTGGTTAGGGTGGTCAGACGGACACCTACTTCTTCTTTTTTCCCTAAAATTTAGGTACTACTAGAATGAAATTTCAAATTTTGACCAAATAGAGTTTTGAAAAAAAAAAAAAACCTAGTAGTTTAGAAACTGCATTCAATTTACTACAGATTCTATTCTTACATATTTTTGAAATAATATAGATAACATATTCAAATTTTTGCGTCAAGTTTCCTAATTCTGATTTTTTTGAATTTTTTTCCACATAAGGGCCTCTTTTTTCCATGATGATCCTACACATACCCACGAACACTCATACGATAGGCCCATAAAGCATATTTTAGTTGAATGTGCCAATCTTTACCATGTTTGTTCACTATTTTATGGAGAATATGTTCAAGAGTTTTGTTTGATGCTTCCACTTGACCATTAGACTATGGATAGTATGGCATGGAAAATCTATGTTGATTGTGAAATTTCTCGAGGAACTACTTCACTTCCTTGTTCTTGAATGGTGTACAATTGTCAAAAAAAAGTGTAGTGGGTAATCCAAATCGAGAAATGATGTTGTTCATAAGGAAGCTATAGATAGCCTCAGCATTCGTGGATCAGAGCGAGATAGCCTCGACACACTTTGTGAAGTAATCCATAGCGGTAATGATAAAGGCATGTCCTTTGGAAGAGGGGGTGATATATTTCCAATAATATCCAACCCCCATTTAGCGAACAACCAAGGAGCAGTTTGGTTTTGCAACTCTTGGGCAGGTGCATGAATGAGTCAACTATGTTGCTGACATTGAGGGCACATTTTGACAAAGTCAAAGTAATCTTGCTCCATTGTTTTCCAATAGTATCCCATATGTATCAATCTCCGCGCCAAGGATTGACCACCAAAATGTCCACCCCTAGAGCCCACATGGGTTCCTTAAGGGCAAGGGGTATTTCTGCTTTAGTAAAACATCTAAAAAATAGGCCATTGTAGGCCTTCCTATAAAGGACGTCTAACAGGATGACGTAGTGAACCAAAAGCTTCCTCACACAAATGTGGTCATTTTTTTCCTATCATTAGGGAAGTTTCCAATCTTTAGATAGTTATAGATATCAGAAAACCATTCCCTAGAGTCCACATGGGAACACATAGGGGACTTAGCTTCAGATTCTATAGGAACTATAGGGGTTCGCAAGACCTAGACCACAAAATGGTATTCTTTCATATCTTCTTTGGAAGGTACTAAGGAAGCGGAACTTTCAATGGCATCAACATGTCTATTTTCTCTCCTAGGGACATTGTCTATTGTGAAAGAAGAAAACCTTTTGAGCAAAGACAAAGCAAGGTCCTAGAATTGGGACAACTTACTTTGCTTGGCCTGATAGGCTGTCATTATTTGATTCACTATAAGTTCAAAGTCACCTAGGATACAAAGATGTTTGATCTTTAGTGCTATTGTAACACATAAGCCAGCTATAAGGGCTTCGTACTGAGCAATGTTATTAGTACAAGGAAAATATAATCGAAAGGACAAAGGAACCAGTTTTCCTTCGAGGGATATTAGAACCACACCCACTTCGGAACCATTTTGACACCTCGATCCATCAAAATACATTTTCCATTCAGGGTCATGATTGATTGTAAAATTGTTTTCATTAGGAAACAAATCCAAGATAGGAAAGGAGCGAGATGAGGGAGAGTCCACCAACTAATCTACAACCGCTTGACACTTTATTGATTTTTGAGTGACAAAATTTATGTCGAACTTAGAAAGAAACATAACCCATTTCGCTAACCTCCCTGCTAGATCAGTACTAGAAAATAGATGTATTATAAGATATTTTTTTACTATGGCATGTGTTTTTGCATTGTGGAGATAATGCCTCAACTTCTATGTAGTGAAGACAAGAGCAAGGAATTTCCTTTCCATGGAGGAATAATTGGTTTCATAGTCAACCAAGATGCGACTAATGTAGTATACTGCTCTTTCCTTTCCTGTGTCATCATATTGAGCTAAAAGAGTTGCCAAAGCATATGGTGATGAAGCTAGATAAAGCAGAAAGGGTCTATCTTGCATAGTTGACATCAATATGGGAGGATTGGCCAAATAGGCTTTGATTGACTCAAAGGCTCTTTGACATTCCTCATCCCACATGAAGTGAACATCTTTTTTTAGTAAGCAAGTGAAAGGAAAGGTACGATCAACCAATTGAGATATGAATCTGTGAATTTTTTGAATCTTCCATTGTAAAATTTGCAACTTAGTAATATTCTTTGGTGGAGGCATGTTAACAATAGCATCAGTCTTTTTAGTGTTAACTTCGATCCCACAATGAGAGACTATGAACCCTAGAAGCTTGCCAGCGTCCACACCAAAGATGCACTTAAGGGGATTTAGTCTCATTTTATGGAGCCAAAGTATTTCAAAAATGAGATGAAGGTTCTTAGGATGATCCTAATGGGTTACCAATTTTTTTAATATGTCATGAATGTAATATTCTAGAATCTTGTGAATAAAGTCATGAAATATTAGGGTCATCGCCCGCTAGTAAGTAGCCCCTGCATTCTTTAACCTAAAGGGCATTACCAAATAACAAAAAGTACCCCATGGGGTAGTGAAGGTTGTCTTGAATTGATCATCCAAATTAATACAGATCTAATTATAACCCAAGAAGCCATCCATGAAAGAAAGCAATGCATGGCCTGCAGTCAAGTCTATAATCATATCTATATTAGGTAGCGAAAAATCATCCTTAAGAGAAGCCTTGTTAAGATATCAGAAGTTGATGCATATGCAAATGTGACCATTAGGTTTACTAATGGCAACTATATTCGAAATCCAAGGGGTATAATTGATGGGATGATTAAAGCTTACTTTCAACAATTTCTTTATCTCAGTCTTAACCATTAATGCCACTCTGGGATTGATCTTTTAGATTTTTTGCTTAACCAGCTTGGCATCGAGACATAGGACGATATTATGAACCACTATAGATTCATCAATACTGGGCATATCCTCATATGTCCAAGTGAATATGTTAGGATGAGAACGTAAGATATTGAAATGTTTTTCTGCTTCTTTCGAAGAGAGAAACTTCTCAATTTTGATCACTTTTTTTAGGGGATGCGAGATCCATAGAGATCTCAACACTATCCCCTTTTAGGAGGGAATTGTTGTCTTCATAATGAGGTATTGTAATGTCATCACTAGTGTTAGATAGAGGGTCCTCATTGATACTCAAGATATAATCCTTGAAATATGCTTTGGTTATGCAAGCGATACGAGAATCATCTTTTGTGGTGGTAAGGAGGTAATGGGGAATAGGCACCTAGAAAATATGCTAACACTTCATCTGAAGAGAAGAAATCAAGAGGAACCTTCTTAGCTTGTTTCTTTTCCTCTCTTAACTCAAGGTGAACAAGATTTAATGGTTCAACCAAAATCATATTGACACTCCACCAAGGCTTCTACTTAGACTGTTTGATGAAACATCCTAGTCCCAAATTGCATCGTCATGGTTTAAGATGGATGGGGACTTGAATTCCTTGCTCGATACATCGTAGGCGCTTCTACCCATAGCCATACTGAGAAGCGAGTTCATATATGAACCCATAGTGAGTTTTCAAAACTTCAGGGCATAGTGGATCCACATAGAGCACTTCATTCCACCAATGGATGCCAAATGTCTCTATGGGGGTAATTTTTCCTCCCTTGTCGAGTTCATAGATGTTAATTTCTTTTGTAGGAGGTGGATCATTCTCCTCAGAGTGGGAAGTAGTAACTTCCTGAATAGGGTCACACTTCTTCTCCTCCACGGGAGTATCATCAGCCTTTGTGTTAGGGGCACATGGAAGGTCCACACAAGAGGGTTCTACCTTATATTCCACAATAAATAATATAGAAAAGTTCAAGGAACCTCAATTGTCTCAAAGGAAAGCATTTGTTTGAGAAGGTGATGCGGGAGAGCCAAGATTCTCTTCTTTACACAGTTCTTTAGTTTTGACACTCACCCTAGGAACAACCTCCACAGAGGGTATCAATGAAGAGCATGCCATAGCATTGGTAGTTAAGGAAGGAATACAATTCTTGATAGTAGACATAGTTGAAGCATGACCAACGGTGGCTAGTTCGCAAAGGTGAACGCCTTTTGGGTCCGCTTTGACTGTGACCACTGAGGTAGAAGTTACTGCACCCATAACATGGATCCAAGGTCTCCCTAAGAGGAGGTTGTATGGTAAAGGGCCAGAAATCACATAAACCAATGTGGATAAGGTAATGGGGCCTAGCTGCAAAGGTAGTATTATCATACCTAGAGCTTGGTAAGTATCGTTATCAAATCCACTAATGTACAAGGAAGCTACCAAAAAGGATGAATCAACTTTAATTCTAGGTAGGAGGTCCATGCCACAAATGTTGAGAGTTGAACCGGTGTCAATGAGGGTATGCCTAATACCGTTGTTGTTGACATTGACTATAATCATCAAAGGTTCTGCTTGCTTTTGCACATCCCAAGGTGGGAGTTCTTGTGGGTGGAATGTAATATTTGGTGAATCCATGTGAATATGTGCCAACAACGCATTAACATTTGTAGGCCTAGTGGAGGAAGGAAATAAAATATTTTGTAAAGCTTCCTAAAGCATCTCTTGATAAACCAGAGTGGTCTGAAGCAAATCCCAAAGCGAGATGTTGGTCGGAGTAACATGGAGCTACTCAACAAGATCATAATCGCCTGGTGCTTTGATCATGGGCTTAGGTGTTGCAGGAAGGTTTTTTTGAGAAGGTGCCAAAGTTGTAGGTTGCGAAGTAGGAACAAAAGGTTGTTGATCCAATTTTTTTTTTACTCCTTGTAGGATATGTGTGTCCAACAACGTTGTAAGATGTAGAGTCCATAGCTTTCACAAACCTTCAGTACAAGTCTGGTGAATCGCTATGACATGAGATTCTATAAATGGAAGAGTCAGCTGGGGTTACATAGATGATGGGTTTCTTAGGGATCGAAGAAGCCATTGAGACTACCACCACATTTACCGATCCCTCAGCCTGTCTAGAGGAGACTTGTTTAGGAGATTTTTAGATAGGGGAGAGAACTTCTAAGAAATCATCTAGAGCATCCTCCATCATATCAAAATCCTCCTAATAAATTCATTATTATAAACATGCAACACTGCAAAGAAATTTTTGACATTCATGTCAAGTTCCCCAAAATGAGATATAAGAGGGATTCACTGCACATAGGTCTCTCCTTTCTTGAGAGATCACCAAGGAACGAACTTCCCTTATACACCTCATAATAGTAAAATGATAAAGAACTAAAACCCAGTTACACTTCAAAGGAAATAGTTAGAGATGTTGAGAGAGCTAGATCAAAGGTTTCCTATCTCAAAAGAGAGATCTCTTGGCCAAAAGACATCAATGCAGTTCTAGGACACCAATGCAGCGCACTGTCATCTAAAATATGTGCTAGCATCCTGAGCAACAGAGAACTCCAGAGCTCAGTAGATAGAAATAAATCCTACTTACAAACTCAAGAGTGATCTAAATGAGGTTATTTAATTGCCCAGGAAACCAAATGTCAAGGGAAATATTAGGATGCTTGGAGAAATCTTACCCTTTTTCTAGACACTCAAGTCTTCACTCCAAGCTACTTTTCGTGACCTGAACACAAAAGATCAAGGAGAAAGTTGTTGGGTGGCTATGTAGGGGCATGCCTCAGTCAGACCCCATTTTGGTGTTCCTACCTCCACAAACAACCAAGTTGTAAAGGGATGCTAAAGTAGTAAATAAAGCATGTGGTGAAAGCAATACCCACTCGGGGGTAGAACCCACACCATGATAAGTGCGTGGTGAAAGCAATACCCACTCAGAAGTAGAACCTGCACCACAAAAGATTAAACAAATGCATGTAAAAGGAAAGTGAGAGAGGAAGAGAGAGCATTACCCATGGGCTAAGGCCCTCTCTGGAGCACACATATGTACCACTGAGTGCTTGCTTGAGAGTTGTTGTTGTTGGGGGGACCTTAGTCTAGCATGGCTTCACTTGTGAATGGATTACTATCAAATGAGGAGTCTCAAAGTTGTAGCAAAACAGAATGAGAGTTTAGTGTGATGTCTTCTTGTCTTCCAACCTTCAAATGAGAGGTAGAAAGAGGTTTTTATGCTTGCAAGGGTGGAAAAGAGTCATTTCTTTCATAATGCAACTGTTAGGATACGTGTCTCAAGGGTTAAGCTTCCAGATTCCACATTTTGAACTCAGAAAATAGACAAGATGTTAGTACGCCACACATTCGTCCAAGACCTATATTCTCAAAAAATGCATCACCAAGATTTTGTTGCTCAACCACTTGTCCACATGGAGTCAAAACCATGAAATTCTAACCCATGGGATTTTTTCATTAATGTCTTAGGGTGTCATAAATGCTAGGCATAAATGTGAAAATATGGAATTGCCCCTAGGTGCAATTCTGCAATATTACAAAAGTATAAAATGGCCCAATTAATTAATTAATTAGGTGATGACTTTATTACTCTAACACTCCCCTTAAGATGAACTATGCATAAACTAAACTATGATAAATAAATACTTGAATGGATGCATGAATGGGTCCCGCCCTAATGGCTTATGAAGTACCAATGTACAATAAGCTAATCTCTTGTAATTGGAGAAAAGGAGAAAACCTCATGGGAAAAACTCCTCTCCAAAAGAGAGAAAAAGAAATGACTGCACCAGTGATAGAAGGATAGAATGAGGACTCAATGTGACCCCCCAAGGACTACTTCTATCATGAAAGTATAGTAGATGTCCCCTTGATAGGAGAGAGAAAATGAAAATAATGTAATGTACTAATAGAAGAAGGATAGAAGGTGGATTGCATGATACCCCACAAAGACAACTTCTATAACATATAAGTACATATACAATGGTCTTCATAGGAGAGATAGAAAGAGACTAGAAGGTCCCCCCACAATGAAGAAACTCCTATTGCAATGGTGGATGCCCGATTTAGAATCTAGAAAGAGATCCTGAAATGAAAAAAAAACATTCCTCCCCTTGGAAAGAAATGGATCCAAAGGATGATGTTGAAGAAACCATGTGAAGAGTGATGAACCAATATGTCTCAAGATGTGTGCCTCTGAAAACTGCTCACGTATCCACATGTTGGAAAGCAATGATGGAAATCCAAGATCCTGTGAAGACTGATGTAGAAGAAGTTGCAAAGGCGATGAAGATGGTGGGCCAACAGTGGTGATGTGGTTCTCAACAAAGAGGAGATGAATGTCCTCAAAGTAATCCTCCAAATCTACAGTACAGGACTCTACAAACAAGGATGATATGTCTATGAGATATGAATCCCAAGAAGCTATGTCTGGAAGATGTATGATGTCTTGCTGCAATAAATCAATAGGGGCCAAGGATGTGGTGATGACATAATAATCAAGAACAACATGAGATGTTGATGTAATCTCGATCTGAAGAGTGGAAAGATGAATGCAAGTCTCTAAACCATTGAAACATGCAAGTCCTGTGATATACTCAAGCTCCTCTAAAGTATCGTCATCAAAGGGTATGGAATCTGCATCTACAAGAGGGATGAGACAATTTTCAATAGGTTCCTCTGGGTATGGAGAGATTTGAGGGTCTCCACAGATCTCCCAAAGTCATGTCCAAAGTATGTGGGGACATTCAATGTCTGATACAACATACATAGTGTCAAGATCAACACTAGAACATATAACCCCTACAATATTGTCTACGATGATGCCTTATGCTAAAAAAATCCCTGGTGTGTCTGGTGTGGGTATGAGTCCATACAAATAAGGAAAAATATCAAGGCATCTAAGATGTGTCAGGATGCCATTTTGCCAAGATTCATAGTTATCCTTTTCCAAGTTGATCACAAAAGGCTGAACAGAAAAACCCATGGTACTCCATCTACTATAACATGGTATTAGAGCCACTTGCAATGATAAACCTATCACACTATGAAGAAATAAGCAAGATATTATTGCTCAACAACTTAGATATGATAAAACCTCAAATATGCATTATGTGAACAACTGTCGCATTGAATATGTTATCATAGAGAATTAAAATACAATTACAATGAATTAATCCTTATGAAAGGATGAAAGCTAACCCTAACATGGTATTGGATCCACTTGCAATGATAAACCTATAACACTATGAAGAAATAAGCAAGATATTATTTCTCAACAACTCATATTTAATAAAACCTCAACTATGCATTGTGTGAACAACTGCTGCATTGAATATGCTACCGTAGAGAATTAAAATACAATTACAATGAATCAATCCTTATGAAAAGGATGAAAGCTAACCCTAGATTAGGGTTAGATTATAACATGACAAGTGTCCTCATAGGAATGGATGAGACAACATGTTATAATATTAGAGGCTTTAATCATAGAAAAAGAAACTAATTAATTAAAGAAAATAATGAAATAAAAGCACTCCTAAGTTTAGCTTAAGTGTAATACAACATAAAGTGACCCAATTAATTAATGATTAATTAATTAATTAGGTGATGAATTTATTGCTCTAACAAGGAAGAGACAACCCACCTATCATGTGGATTAACAAGTGCCCCATGAAGTGGCACAAATGAGTAGAAAAGTGTCTTATAATTGTCAACCTTAGGATCACTTGGAGTTTGGAAAACAACAACCTATTTGACCAAGTCATCAACCTTGATGTCAAGTGTTGAGTGACCTTTGAGGTGAGATGGAAAATCTTCCAACCTCAAAAAGTTAGCACATGAGGTTTAACAAATAAATTGGTAACCTCTAGAGGTCTAAAAGGTTGCACATTCAGTTAGACAAGACATTGTCTAACCATATCAACCTAAGGACAATTAAGTATAGTGAATAGCTAAATTATTCACTGTAAGAGATAGAATGGATGAGTTCAATTGAGCATTCTACACCTTATAAAATAAATTCATTTTCAAAAATGAATGTCAAGTTGAAATAAATTAGTGAAAGAGAATTAAATAAATTTTATAAATGGAATTTCCTCAAAATTTAATCCATACATTGAAACATAGATGCATACATCGAGCTATACCCTACAAATAAAAAAATAAAATATTAAAAAAGGAATTATTAATAAGGATGTGTGTTCCACTAGAAATGCTAGGGATGTGTACATGAAAAAGATAACATAAAAGAGTGACACAAACTAACTTAAACTACCTAATTCACCATCAAATGCAACACTCAAGGTAAAGCATAATGATTTAAAATAAAAAGAAGAAACATACAATTATACTTTAACATAGATGTCTTCTTGTTGCTCCAACATAAGGTATATGTTCCCAATGATTCAATTTTATTAGTTTCTTTGATATGTTAAGTTTTCAAAACAATAACATAACATAGCATTGCATTCAATTTATTTTTTGATAATGGTTAGAGGTACTCTTATTTTATAGAATTCATCCCCAAGAGATGACAAGAGGGGATTGAGAATAAATATTGATGCCCCATATTTCATGAGATCCCTTGAAGGATGGGGAGATGAAAATGGAATGTTTTAATTGGTGAGGATGAAGGATCAATGGTGGGAGATAAAGTTTTGAAAATGGTAAATGGTAAGGATCTTTAGGTACTTTGGGAGTACCACAAAAAGTGGAATTTTGGAGTCTTCCCATGCTTCATGTTATGTATTTCTAGAGTACAATATTTCCTTAGTGACAAATATTTTAGGTATTTGTGTACATAGGTCATGACTAGATTGAAGATCTAGTGTGCTATAATTTCATTTAAATTGACCTAAATGAGAACTCTAAGATCACCATACTTGGTCATGCAAGGTCAATAATCTAGAGGAGTTGCTTACTCTTGTTAGTTCAACCATTTTTATAACCTAATCATGAGTTTTTACTCATTATTTTGGATCAACGTGAGTCCATTGTCTAATTCTGGAGTTTCTTTTATGTAACTACATGGTTAAAATTTAAAATGTCAACAAGTACCACTTGAGAAAGTACAAAAAAATATAGTTTTACCTAAATGACTAGCATGAAAATGATCAAGACCTTACATTTTTAATGATGGGAAGTAAAATAGTTTGTCACCTTTCCATATTACTTACATATCTAATAATATTAAAATTTCCTCTTGTATTATGTTTATTTTCTTTTCAAATTAGATAATTATTTAATCTTAAAAAATAATATGAAAAAATATATTTTTAAACTCTTTATCCTCTCAATATATATAGATAGTTATCTCTAAAATAAAAAATCTTATCTTGAGTTAGTCAATTTAATTCAAGTAACAAAGAGATTAAATATTATCTACATGTGTCTTGTAAATAGTAGAGTTACTCAACACAAACAAATTAAAAAACAAATATTTAAATGGAAAATAAGGGTCTTTTTATTCTCCATGATACTGATGACAAATGTTATAAGGGGGTTATAGCATAGGGACAAACTCTTATTCCTATCATGTAGAATAACTTAAGAGATATTAAAAAAATAATCCTTCATTACATGGAAAAATCGTAGGCATGAGATTTGTAAGTGTTATAAACATCTTAGATATCCCATTTACTACATTTAACACATGCTTAGTTTTCACCATTTATTGTTAAATAATGCTTCTTATATAAGAAATAGATATGTGAGTGTGTATTATTTATGTTTGAATAACAATATCCACACATCCATTATTAGTTTTTTCTATACCCCTTTTAAAGGTATTAGAGATTTTAAATCTATGTAATGATTATAGATTAATTGCACATATCCAAACCTAAGGTAGAAACCTTAGCATAGAGAAACAAAACTATAACATCTAGAGAGAAAGATTAGCTTTATGTATAGAGAGAGAAATTTTAGTTTTGTATATCTTGATAATTAAGGTTTTGGGAGTTTGGGCATTCATGATAGAATTTTATGAGCTCATCCAAACATTTCATGGAGTCTAATTTAAAGAAATATTTTTTTATTTTTATTTTTTTTGGTATGTATGTGTGTAAAGAGATGACATAATTTAATGATTTAAAAGGAAATTTTTATATTAAATTTAGAAATTAGATTATTTATATTTCTCATGGTTATAGCTAGATATTGTAGAAATATATTTTATTTAATTGGTGTACGCAATAGAGGGGATCATTGCATATTTGTTTTTATAGTAAATGCTTCATCAAAAATTAAGGAATTGATGAAGTTCTAATGGATGTAATACATTTGGAATGGATATTGAATCATTTGTAAAATCTACTTAAACATCACTTAATTCAATGGTCAAATATTTAATTAAAATTCTATACCCCATCCATATCAAAATTTAATAATTAGTTATCTTACTTATATTGGCTATTTCTTATCTCATTGTTGCCCTAGATGATGTTTAGTAAATATTCCATTTTTTTAATTTATTAAACTACCTTTTCATTGTTTAAAATGGTGACATGCTGATAGAAAATGTTTTAATTATTCTTAGAGGTGTGTTATATCTCCTACTCCTTCTAGACAATCATTTGAGAATTTTAAAGAAATTAAGGCCTTAGATAATGATGGATAATAAAATTGAAGTGTAGCATTACTCTTTTAATTTTTGAAACATGCACAATAAGGTTATTTCATTTCATAACACTACTTATGATATGTTGGATGTTACCATAAAATGGAAATGATTTTAAATGGTGAGAAAAATAAATTAATTATCAAAAGTTACATAAGCAACAATTTTTTATATGAATGAACTAATAGAAACTTGGGCATGGTATAACTAATGTTTTGTGTTTCTCTATAATGATAAATAAAATTATCTTCAAAATTTAAGCTATGTAATGGCTTATGATGTTTTGATTAAAGTAAAGATGGGAAGGGTCTATACCCTTACAAAATGGTCATGAAGGCCAAACAAGGTAGCTCACAAGACATGAGACACCCAAAAATAAAAGGGAAAACAACTTAACAAAGACCAACAAAAAATAAGAGAAGACTAGCCTAGAAGTAGACTAGCCACTAATCACCCAACAACTTGAGGCCATTAATGTCATGTCATTCATTTGCTGAAAAATATATTATTTCTTCAAATGACAATGGTTTCTTTTGCATGGGCTCACCCTCTTGGGTAATGGGTTATGTTGTTGTCAAGAGAAGATTGTTCTTAAATAATAAATAGTTTAGCAATTAAAGAAAAAAATTTACCAAGAAAAATAAGATAATTATTTATCATTTTTATTGGTAGATGAAATGTTGAAATTTTTTGTTTACTATTTGAAAAATCAACCATTTGATATTTAAATAAAGAGCTTATAAGAATTTTTTTTTCATAATATTACATTATTTTTTTTTAAAATAAAAAGGAGGGTAAAAATTTATTGAATCAGAAACGCATTACAAGGGGGGAGAAAACTCCCAGCAAAAGCACCAAAACAACACCAAATTAAGAAACTCCTAAGAAGCACCTCATATCTTCCATAACCAAATCTTCAAGAACCAAAGCCAAATCTTTAGGGAGGTTGCCCCAATCCGCCACATTCCAAGTCCCCATCTGCTCAGAAGCCCACCTAGCCAAGCCATCAGCCACCTTATTCCACTCCCGAGGGACATGACAAAAAATAACAGAGTCTAAGGTAGTGCCCAAAGCAACAATTTGCTTGACCACCACAGCCAACTGCCAGTTCACCTCCTCAAACTGCCTCTTATTTAAAAGATCAATAACTACCTGAGAGTCAGATTCGCACACAATCCTTCTCCATCCCAGAGCACAAGCCCGTTCCAAAGCCAGGAGAATGGCAGTGGCCTCCATGAGGTTATTAGTATGCTGACCTCTATATATAGAGAAGAAGAACACCACAACTCCTGAGCCATCTCTACCAATGCCACCAACACCAGCATGCCCAGGATTACCTCTAGAAGAGCCATCAGTATTAATTTTCAACTCCCCCAAAGCAGGGGGACACCAGTGACCATCCCGACTAACCTTCTCCCTCTTGCGCCCATGGCGATTGGTCCTCCCAATTCCTTTCCCCCCTAGGGGTAGCCCCAAAGCACTAACAATTCCAATGTCACCAGGATCCACAGGAACAGACAAATCACACTTAGCTGTCAGAGTTTCCTGAAGACCCCCCAAGATTCTCAACCAAAGCTGACCAACCAGCAACTTTCTATCCAAAAAAATCCTTCGATTGCGTTCCAACCAAATATGCCAAATTATCAGACTAGGGCCAATAACCCAAGCAATTAAAAGAAAAGAAGTCCTAACTGAAGGAGACCCTTGACTTTCCCAAAATTCCTTCAAAGAATCAACATGTCTACACGGAATCTGCCACAAGTTCCACCAAAAGTGCCAAATGGTTTTCGCAAAGGAGCACTGAAAGAAGAGATGAGAAATACACTCTTCATGTCCAGCACACATAACACACATAGAAGGACCCTGGAAACCACACTTGCAGAGATTTTCCCAGGTAAGACATTTTCCTTGCACCACTAACCAAGAAAAGAAGTTGCACTTAGGCCATGCAAACTTATTCCAAACCTTCTTCCACCAAGAGATCTTAGTACTCCCAAACAAATGCTTACCAAGGGTAGCATAACTTGAAGCAACAGAAAATCTTCCTTTTGGATCAGAGTCCCAAGCCAATACATCCCGCCCAGAGAGGGAGCAGCAAGCACGTCTAGACAAGATCCCCGCAAGCTCCTGACGGTCCTCGACTGAGCCATCAGGAGGCCATTCCCTTGGGTCCTTCCACCTAGAAACAGTAGCTTTCCCCAATGTTTGATGAGTTTTAAAATCAGCCACGTGACAAAAACTAGCATCGGTGAAGCGTTGACACAAATTTTGCAAATGAGGATGTGAAGTCAGAATGGGAGGAAATCCATCCCAAGAATCATGCCAGAAAAGAGCTTCCTTACCCTCATTACAAATCCAGAACAACCCCTGTTTGACCAACTTGGCCCCCCTTTTAAGAGTGCACCAAATCATAGAACCCTTCCCTTCTAGGCTAAAGCGAGCCACATTAGCACTCTCGACCTCACCAAGGTACTTTGAGGTAAGAATTTTTGCCCACAACTGATTTTGCTGAGAGCACCACCGCCAATATAATTTAGCAGCCAGAGCTTGCCCATTCAAGTCAGTCCTGCGAAGCCCCAACCCGCCTTCCTGCTTTGGTCTATAGATGACATCCCATTTAACCAAGCTCCACTTTCTGTGAAGAAGATTGCCAGTCCAAAGAAATTGCCTAGACAATTTGTCAAAATCTTTGATAAAACTGGAAGGTGCCGAGAGAAAAAACATCTATATATAGGGAGAGCTTGAACCACAGACTTTAGCAAAGTCACTCTACCAGCAGAAGAGAGCCACCTACAAGTCCAATGACTGACCAGATTCTGAAACTTGTCCAAAATCCCCTTCCACAATAATTTAGGAAGCGAGCGAACCGCGAGTGGGATGCCAAGGTAAACAAAAGGAAGAGTACCAATTTGGAAACGGAGGATACCAGCGATTCTCCTTTGAATAATCTTTGGAGTATTAAAGAAGTAGATAAAGGACTTCCCTTCATTAATTCGTTGACCTGAAGCAGCCAAGTAACAGTCTAGAGTGCTACGCCACCTGACAGCCTCCTCAACCTTCGCACAACCCATGAGAGCAGTATCATCCACAAACTGCAGATGAGATTGGGAGGGAATGATATTTCCCCAACTCCACCCCTGTATCAAACCACACTCCACGCGAGATCTTATAAGCCTCCCTAGGCCTTCAACAAGTAAAATAAACAAATAAGGAGATAAGGGGTCTCCTTGTCTGAGTTCCCTAGAAGCCCTGAACAACTCAGAGGGTTCACCATTAATCAACACTGAGAAGGAAGAAGAAGTGACACAGCTCCTGACCCACTCAATCCAATCACTAGCAAAACCAAAAGTTTCCAGAAGCTTGAACAAGAAGGTCCATTTAACACGATCATAAGCTTTAGCCATGTCCAACTTAATGAACATGGCTTTCTCTTTAGAGTTCGCCATAGAATGAATGGTCTCGGCAGCAATAATGACACCATCCAAGATTTGTCTACCAGCAACAAAACCCCCTTGCTCTTCAGATATCAGCCTACCTAACCAAGGTTTCAGCTGCTCAGCAATCAGCTTTGTAATAATTTTGAACACCACATTACACAAAGCAATGGGCCTAAAATTATCCAAAGTATTAGCCCCCACCTTCTTTGGTATGAGGGTTAAGAAAGTAGCATTCATAGATCTCAACATTTGTTTGTTCAATAGAGATTCTTGAGCAACTGCTAGAAGGTCCAATTTAATCACTTCCCAAAACTCCTGAAAGAATTTAGCTGGAAACCCATCAGGCCCTAGGGCTTTTCCTCTTTTCATCTTGCTTTCTATCCTTCACAGAGTTGTGGAAGAAGGAGGTGTTCCTGTCTCCAGCCTGGAGCCACTCAATTCTGGATTTTTGTTTCCAAAAAATCTCCTCCCTTAAGTTCCATTCTTCCACACCCTTCACTGCAGCAGCCTCAAGCAATCCAAGTTCCTCTGTGAAACCTAGATCCTGAATCTGCCGGGTAATAGAATCCAACTGAGACTGAGCCTTTTTCTTTTCTTGGAAGAGATTACCAAAGTGCTGCCTATTCCAACGCTTCAACTTATACTTCACAAACTGGAGCTGCTTCGAGAAGGAATACATAGCAGTCCCATGCGACGACTTCCCAAGCCTCCACCATCCAGGAACTAAGTCATGAAGAGAATCATCCCTGAGCCACATAAGCTGAAACTTAAAAAACTGGTTTATACCTTGTTGAGGTAATGCAATAGTAAGTTTGATTGGCCAGTGATCAGATCCCCTGCCATCCAAAATCTCAAAGCTAGTCACCCACCTATCCCCCATCCAAAAGCTGGAAACCAGAAATCTATCTAATCTTTCAGAAATAGCCGCTTCCCCACACCTTCTATTACTCTAGGTAAATAACCCATTACCCGGCTTGATGTCAACCAGGTTCAAAAGTGCCATATTATTCTTCAAGAGAGCCAAGGCAGGATCCAGACGGACATTACCACCCCTCTTCTCCTCTAAAGATGTGACGACATTAAGATCCCCAGCTAGAATCCAAGGGAGATATGGATCCAATGACCTCACATATCGCACATGATCCCACAACAAAACCTTACCCTGAAAATCAGTCGGTGCATACAAGTTTGAGAAGAGAACTCTCTCCCCAGACTCAAGATGAGAAGCAACACACGAAATCGAACCTCTACAAGAGAACCACCAAATAGGTCTAACTCTGCGTGGGTCCCACAGACAAGCCACCCCACCAGAATTACCAGATGCCCCAACACATTGGCACTGACCTCGACCCCAAACCTTAGAAGCCACTGCCAACATACTATCAACAGACAACTTAGTTTCCTGTAAGAAAACCACATCAGGAGAATGAGACCAAATCAAATCTCGAATAGCCTTTTGTCTAGGGATGCTATTCATACCCCGCACATTCCAAGAAAGCACAATCATCGGGAAGGTTGGGAGAAGTGTGAATCAATAGTCTTCACCGAGCCTGACTCTACCCGCGTCTCACCAGTTAGCTTGACTTTTTCCTGATCCTTCTTTCTACCCACCTTCAGAGGTTTCTCAGGGGCCCCTTTCTTGAAATATTTTTGATGCAGACCTAAACCAGGAGGGTGAGACTTCAGTTTACCTAGATCAGAAGCTCCTTGCATGTCAGGGTGTGCTCCACCAATGTCAGCAGACCTACTAGACGCCTCCATCACCAGATCAGTCGTAGCCAAAACAAGGTCTGGAGAAGATTCACTAGTACCCATCTGAGCACCCTGTACTCCCATCTGGATCAGACTTGGAGGCTCGGAAGGCTGAACTCCAGGCACCTCCACAGCAGAAGGGTTTACTGATCACTGTAGGACTTCTTGAAAACCCTCCTCTTGAAATAAATCTTCAAGTGCCTCAAACCTGTTGAGCGACTCTTCTTGTTGCCTATCTTTAAATGATCGCTTTTGGCCTCGATTACGATTCTGAGGCTTAACGGGGATAAATCCCTCCTTATCCGCCTCCCCACCCTGCATGGGAGCTTTACCCTTATCTGCATTCAAAGAGGGCTGAGAAGAGGCATTGCTTGTACCAAAAGCACCTGAAGCACGGGGACACCTCCATTGGAGATGCCCATATTCATGACATACTCTACACCTGAAGGGTAGCATCTCGTAATCTAACGGTTGAGTCCAGGAGCAGGATCCGACAGTCATATCAATAGAGTCTGGTAACGGCTTACTCAAATCAATTTCAACACAAACCCTAGCAAAAGAAAAAATTCTCTTATTCAGATTCTGTTGAGAGGGACCAATAGGCCTTCCTAGCAACAACGCAATTGACTGTAGTATATCGCTTCTCCAACATTCTAGAGGAAGCCGAGGCAGACGAACCCAAACTGGGACTCTAGAAGGTAGTTCCTCTGCCGAGTTAAAGCCAGCATGCCATGGTTTGATGAAAAGACCCACCTGATTATAGAAGTACGAACCACCTTCGAAAGCCCTATTTCGATCAGAAACACATGAGAAATCTACCATAAAGAAGTTATTCGCAGCCATAAGAATATCAAAGTCACCTTCTGGGTTCCACGTCTTACGAATCCAATTATCAAGAAAAGCAAAAGAAACCCTCATCCCCAAGAACTTACAAATCAAAACATGGTTGCAGTAGTATTCGATGTCTTCAGCTACCGATTCTGATTGAACAACTAAAACTGGTCTTTCTTGAGTCCTCTCCAAACATCCATTCACCTTATGAAGCTTAAAGGCACCATTTCGAACCCCACCTGAGCCAGAAGAAGGGTGCAAAGGAGTTCCAGCATTCACCCCAGCTGAAGCGGAATCCAGACCCACCATATCTAAAGGCATGTGAGCAGCCATTTAAAGCAACGAAATCAGGGCTCCCACAGCCCCCCACGAACCAGGCCAAAACCTAACCAAGAGCCCAGATCGGGCGCACCAAGACAAGAATCAGCAACTCAAAGAGGGAAAAAGCGCACTCCCCAGGCATGCACCAAGCACCAACCACTGGGCGTTGGAATTGAAGAAAGAAAACACTGACCGAAGCCCAAAGAAGCTGCACACAGCGCAGCACCAAAAGAAGAAAACACAGCTCGCAAAAATAGAAAAAACTTCAATGAAATTCTGGTCCCCTTGACCCCCCGCGAGCCAGACAAAACCCTGCGCACAGAGAAAACCAAACTGCAAGCTAGGGCACGGGCGCCCTAGCTCGCCTGCACTCGCACACCGTCGCCATCATCCAAGTTCTCACTTAAAATTATGTTCGGTGGGAAACATATTACATATTTCAATATAATAAATATGATATAATTGTAAGTTAGAAAAAATCTTATTAATTTTAATCTTGCATGGTAAGAAATTGACGAGTGATGATGCTTGTCAAGTAATTTTTGATGATTGATGATACTTGTCAAGTAATTTTTAATAATAATTATCCATAAAATACTATTACTTCATATTTAAATAGAAATTATCATGAACTAAATATAATATAACAAAATATTCACTTTTATATGATAAAATATTCTAAATCTTTAATTGTTTTTTATAAAAGATCAATATAACCATATAACTTTTATATTTGAATCATAAATATTATCATATACAATTAATATTGTATAAGCATATTAAATACAACATTTATCTTTTCACCGCGATAAAATATTTTTGGTAAAGTAATATATCTTTACTAAAGTATACACAATAACCCCATGTATCTTCTACAATCACAATGGGAGACACTTGTCTTTAACAACTTATATTTATTTCTACTTGTCCTCAATATTTTTTGTCAATTCAAACATAAATTATAGTAAATGATGAATGCTTATTGTCATCTATTTTTTTTCTTTACAATACTAATTAATTTTAATTATTAGATTCACGATAATATTTTTTAATAAAATATAAATATATATGATAAAGAAGTAAAAAATGATTACATAATTATTATGTTCTTATCTTTATAATGTATGTTAGGCTAGAAGTATGTATTTAATACAATATAGAAATAAAAATTTATGAACAACTATCATTAAAAAAATTCAAGACTATAATTATTAAGAATAATAAATTCAAATACTCATAAATGATTTTATAAATTAAGTTCTTTATATTTATTTTTTAATAAAAAATCATAATTTAATTTTATAATTATTTATTTTTTCCCAAAACACACAAACAAGTATTATAAATTTACTATTTAGAATAATTTAAAATAGTGAGATGAATGATTGGCAACTCTTAGCATTTGAGTATTTTATGAATTAGAATCCATGACATGAATAGCAAGATCTTTCACTTCGTTTTTAAGAACATTTTTATGAAGAGGGAGAAAAAAATACTAGCATATTAAAGGATCAAGGTAATTGCATTAATGATCCTTACATTTTAAATATTTTACATTATGACTTGCACTAAATTATTTGTTCTAACCTTCTTTACAAAGAACCTAACTATTTTTTTTCTATTGAGTCTATCTAGAAAGAGATATACATGTACACACACATTGATGGTGCTTAATAATATTAGTTGTATGTTTTCATAATTGTCAAACTATATTATGCTTATAAATTTTAATCTCCATTAAAAATTGCTACCACTTGAAATTATTTTTTAATAAAATAGTAGGAATAGATAGAGTTTTGACATAAAATAAAATAAGATTATGTTTTTCAATGGTGTTTTGTTGTTAAACACAAGAAAGAAGTAGCAATTGAAATTATGATAGTTTTCTTCACATAATTATTGCTAGAAATCATTAGAGCAACACTTGTCATTGGAAACATAGTAGTAAGAGTCTTATAGTCACAATTGTATCATAAGTTCAAAGAATGTCTAATCTATACATCAGTTTTTCCTTCTCCTTTCAACAATATACATACATACAAAATAATGTATATATAATCCTACATAAACAAGATAAGTTGTATTGACTCAAAATTCATATTAATCTATTTAATTCCCCCAATTATATGATATACAAACACTATTATTTAAATTAAAAAAATCACATAACTTCTAATATATTATATTTTATAATGATCATCTTATAAATTCTCCATATCATTTTCTAAATACACATCTTTCATAATATAAAAATAAACATAACATTAATTTTCACAATTTCATTTCAAACTTATTACCATATCCAATGAACCTTATAATACAATTGCTAGTGCTCTTCACCTTACAATAAATAGCTTCCGAAACCTTAATCCAATTTTGATTGCAGGAATTGACTATGAATATTTGACTATAAAGCGAGACATCTGGCAGATGGTTTCTGACTTGTAATACAAACATTGGTGGATTCCACTCAAAACCGGTGGATATTTCTTCCGTGTCAGATTTATTTCACCTGCATGTACGATGAATGTCCCAACGAATTCCATGCAGTTTGCATTTATCGTATAAAACAAAATTATTGGGCGGCCGAAAACGCGTTTTTGAATTCTCAATCCCTGTCGTGTAATCGACGGTATTCAACTCCGTTGCCCGCTCAATGACGTTAAAATGAAGAAAACTTTATTGAACTGTCTTGACCACTCGTATATATTATTAATCGTAAATGATAAAATGCCCAGATTCCAATCTAATGTGTGGCCTAATTGAGTATATCCCAACTAGAAGATCGTAATTCCGAGCAGCTTCAAGTCAACTCTGGTCATTACATTCACAGTTGAAAAAACATCCAGTGGCTTCTATATTTATCGGATCTCTGCTCGTATACTCCACAAATTCTCATTCTCTCTCTCTTTCTGTCTCTTAGCTTTGAGCTTCCCATGGATAAGATTATTGAAGCAAGTACATACTCCTCTTGTGGGGTGTCAGATGAGATGCACCAGGAGGTACTCATTCTATGTTTATTTTGAGATTGGTTTTGTTAAGATTGTGTGTAATTTTTGCATTAAAGTTTCAGATTTGTGCAGATTGTGAGTGAATTAAGACTTCTCAGGGAGGAGAATCACCAGCTCACATCGATGATCAATCGAATGTACAACAACTATAATAGATTGCTCATGAAGCAAAAGGTACAAATTTATTGTAATTAAATTTTTAATCATTGTGAAAGAAGTTTATAGATGCACTGTACTTTATAGGGGGTTATCCCATTCTTACAGTTTAAAAAAAATTCTGAACATTGTGTTTTGCTTATTGTAAATAAATTTCTAATCATTGTGAAAAAGGTTTATGAGACCAGTGCAATTTATAGGGGAGTATGGGATTCCTACAGTCTAAAAAAAATTCAAAAAGATTTACCAGATGGACTATAATTTATAGGGGGCTATCAGATTCTTACAGTCTAAGAAAATTTCTCATCATTGTGTTTTGCTGTATTTTCTAGGAAGGTAATTTCATTTCCTCTCCGAAATCAAAAGAAGAGAGTCTGAAATTAGGGTTAAATATAGCAGAGGTAACAAATGATGGAGAGCTTAGGCAGCAGGCTATGGATTATAGCACTGTACTTTCTGATAGCTCACAAGAGAAGAATTCAAAATCATCCATGGATAGTCACTGGGTTTCGTCCAAGAAGAGGAAAGTGAGCCCCGAATTGGAGAAGAGTGAAAATAATAGAGGGAAATCGTGCATAGATGAAGATCTACCGATTGAGAAGCCTCCCCAACTGAGCAAGAGACCTGACGATCCACCAATGCTCCATACAAAGAAAACCTTGTATTTCCAGTCGAGATCGGACACACCCACGGTAATAATCCCCCATGTTTTAGGTTCTTAATAATAAATTTACACTGAGGAGAAATCCAGGCATCAAAATGTAGTTTTGATCATGTCATGGCTAATAACTTTCAGTTATATTATAAAAAGCAATATATTAAAGTGTAAACATTTTCAGGTTAGCGATGGTTGCCAATGGCGCAAGTATGGACAGAAAATGACAAGAAACAGCCATTGGCCGAGAGCTTATTACAAATGTGCAGTTTCCTCTTGTCCAGTCAGGAAAAAAGTACAGAGATGCAGTGAAAACTCAAGCATTTTGAGCACGACCTATGAAGGAGAGCATAACCATTTGCTGAGTCCAGTTGCCATGGCCGCCATGAACTCTCCATCCGGCTATCCCTACCTTTTGCAGAGTAGTGCAGGTTTAAATGGGGGCGAAGAGCTGCCCTTTCCGGCTTCCATTGCTACCATCTCTTCTACTGGTTCTTATCCATCCATCACTCTCGACTTCGCCGATGATCGTATCCCTAAACCTAGTCCTAACCCTAATCCTCTATTGCACTCACTACACTCACAATTACAAACAGGAAGAATCGTCCAGTCCAGCAATATGAATTATAGTCAGTCAGGGTTGGATCCGGTGGCCTTCCTTAAGGCAGATCCCAATTTTACTGCATCATTGGCTGCGGCTGTAGCTGCTTCTATTATCAGATCTGGTACACCACGTTAAGGTATGAATAGAGCACACAATGCTTTTACTCTGATTCATACTCAATGTCATATAAGGCATAAAACCTTCTGCCTCTGCGTATGTAGTCATGTAATACTATTTGTGCTGAAATATTTTGGTTGTTTCATACATGAGAGACATCGTCTAAGGAAGGAAAACACAAGCAGCCATTGTAGTCAAGCGAAGGATTGACTTTGTTGGGTATTTTTCTGTTTAGAAACTTTCATGGTTTGTATAATTTTTTGACTTAGAAGAATAACCTCTGAGTGACTATCATTAAATATGATCTAAATATTATCAATGTAATGAAATGAAGCGCTGAATGTTGAAAATGATGGGTTGGGTATGAAATACACGTGGTTGATTGACAGAGAAGGAAGAGTGGCTGGAGAAACAAATATATAAATATATATGTAATGAAAATCAAAACCCACAATACCCAGTGAAGATAAATGATCAGTATTTTTAACATTTAACCCTTTAGGATTGTATAAGTTTTGTATAGCCCATGATATTTTTTCAAGAAGACGTTTAGAGGACATGTTTACTTCCTGGTCTGTAATCAGACTGTGATCTGATAATGATAAAAATCTTTAAAAAAAAAATTACAGCACAATATTTGATCCCCTCTAAAACACCTGTATCCTCAATGAAAACTACTACTGTACCCTCCTGCAATCTCCGTATTCTTGTATTCTTTCTATGATTCTTTCTATGATAGCCTTTACAGAATAAAATTTGATCAAGGAAAAAGAATAAGCAGCAGTTATAATATCAGAATCAAAGAACAGCTTCATCATGGTCTAATCACCTGCCTGCATAGAAATTATTGACTGTCGCTGCTGTTTTTAATTTTGATTGTGTGAGATTTTTAGCATGAATATTTCAGATCATATTTTGTAATCTATAATCAAAATATTAGAAAGTTCAAATAATATGATCTAAAACATTAATGTTAAAAAATCGAATCTAAAAAGAACAGTAACAACCTTACAAGTTTTAAAAATCTGATAACATTAACTATAAACTGTCAATCACGGGGCGTGGATTGTGAAGGCGTTGGAGTGAACGATGGCCTTTTCTCTGAAGAGGGCAATAAGGTAAAAGGGGATAGAAATAAGTTTGCTGGTCAATCATTGTAAATCTTTTTTATTTTAATGATGCCTTCATATATTTTTTTTAGGGGGGAAGTCCTCAAACAAATGTGTTGTTACAGTCCATGTGGAAATAGACTATGCAAATTTGGCTTGCCCTCAGTAACCATTTACAAGGGTTGTTTTTGCTTACACTTGGATAGATGGTCACATCAAGCTGAGGGTTGGAATATCCAGGATTGATCTAAAAAGAAGAGGCTACATGTTATGCTTACTTTGCAATTTGTAGGGTTTATAATACTTATTGTCTTACCAAATAAGTTGTTCAGAACGATTGAAATGGACATAGACTATAGAAGATAACAGAATTGATCAATATGCTAGCCTTAATATCGTTCAACTAAATGTTTTGATTTGAATTGTTTTTCTCAAAGGGAGGGTTCTGTCTTTCCACAACATGTCGCCACTCGAGGTATCCTCCATGTCCAGTTAGCTTCTATGATCAAGGATGTCAAATGGAAAAATTAGCTGGAACTCGTGATTAAGCAAGAGAAAGCTTAGGACCAGTGTTTAAGGTAGGGTATCTCTCATTCACATTTTATTATCTCAAACTTATAAATCTTCCTAATGTGAGCTCTTATCTTTTTGGAATTTTCATTATGTTAGAAAGCTTAGGACTAGTGTTTAAGGTAGGGTAGCCCTCATTTACCTTACATTATATCATGTTTGAGAGGGTAATAATAAATCTTTCCAGTATTAACTCTTATCTTGTTGGAATTTTCATTATGTTTAAGTTAGAAGAAAGTGCTTACAATATGTTTCATAAATATATATGATAAAATCTTGTTTAATAGGGTATTGTTTGTTTCATTATGATGATGTAATTGAAATGTTATTACTAACAAGTTGTTAATTGATTTTACTATATATTTTGGTTGTTATATATTGTGCAAATGTGTGTAATATTTGATTTGAGTGTGTAAACACATACAAAATTCTAATAATGGTTAAAAAATAATAATCATATGGTTTGATTGATTATATTAGTCTATCATACTCATCTAAGGCTAAATGATATGTTTTGCATGAAACCAGTAAAATCCATATCTAAATCAATCTGAACTCTAGATCCCTTTAGATCCCTTTTGTGTTAGGCTTATAGAAGCATTTCTCTTGAGAAACTCTAGTTAGATTTGTTAGACATTTTACTTTTATGTGCAATTGGTTAAATAGATTTACTTAACAATGTTATATTTGTGTATTATATATGAAGAAAAATAATGAGGGAACTTTAAGTAAATTAAGGGAAATATCACATATTAAGCTATAAAATATCTCTTATGAAAAAGTTAAGAGAAAAATACGAAAGAGAATAGCTTCTTGAACCTTTGATTTCTTGGGAGACTGGCAAAAGATTGGTTGAATTTTAAGGATTGGATTTGTGTGGAGATTGGTTAGCTTTGTGTGGATTTGTGTGGAGATTGGTTGAATTATTTGTCACCACTTCTTGTAGGTACTTATCTCGTGGTTGAATTTATAATTTTAAAAAAATTAAATGAAATAAGAATGGAGAAATCGATGAATGATTTTTTTTTTTTTTAATTGGTGTTAATGGTTTGCTTGAATTTAAGATTTGAAATCAATTACATTGAAATGAATAGATTTAAGATTGTAGTTTTAAAATTTTATAAAACACTAGACTTTGTAAAAAATTATTAGAAATTACGTATATGTATATTTATGATGTTGGGTAGATTTAGAACAAAAGGGCGCATTTACTATCTTAATTGAGATTTATTTTTTTTGGTCAAAATGAAGAATTGTTCTTAAACCATTTTGGATTCTTGGAAAAATTCTAAGTGTTCCTCTCTAGTTTCTCCATCTTTTCTCCCACTTCTCATTCTTAATATATCTTTCATTTGTCACTCCATCTTTCTCTTTATCTCATTGATCTCTTCTACTCTCAAGCTATCTAGAAGTCTCTACATATTTTTGACAATTTTTCTTTTGCATTGGTTTCTTCCATGAGAACACACCAAAACCTTTACAACAATCTTATTGAAGGTCTTATTACATCTATACTACATTCTTTCCCTTTTGACCTCATGAACCTTCAAGAGGTAAAATTACTCTAGTTTTCATTTCTCATGCCTTATTTATTTTCCCATTGTTATTGTAGGATTCCTTTTGTAGTTCCATTAACACCTTGAGATTTAATTTTTGGTTATTAGCACTGTTATTGGAATTCTAGTTTATATTATTTGCATTGTCTCTACTCTAAATTTATAGACACACATAGGATATAAGGACAAACTATTTTATAATTAATTTCATCTTGATTTTTATGGAGGTTGAATGACAAAAATATGGGTTTGATCACTCTTAAAAAACTCCTACAACCTCAAACATCTTCCCTCTTTTGCAACTATAAGTTATTCCTAATGAAGATGTTCAACCACATTAGAATTTTCTATTATATTCCTTTCTCTACCATTTTATTATTTTTTATATTTTCTTCAATAAGATTAAATTTGGTTATTTTGATTCTTATTGTTACTTAGCCATCTACTTAGTTGTCTTTCTTTCACATTTGTCTCAACTAGGTATACTTTTTGAGAAGAAAGGTTTTTTTTTACCATTTAACTATATAAACTACAACATGACACATTGAAATTTACATGGCATGCTAACATCTTTCATGGATGCTTCTTTGCATATGTTCCTCTCTATTCTATATTTATAGTTTTACACTTAGTTTAATAAATCTCCAATCTATATATTTTTTAATTAGCAATTTATAGCTTCTATTTATATTTTAATATGTGAGAAAACTATTTCTTAAGGGTAAATTACATTAGAATTAGATATATAGTAATCCTCTCTTTTTGGGTTCTAGGTCCTTGTAAAACATGTCTATTCGTTGATGTTTATCTTTGAATACTTTTAGATAACATTTTGCTTAAGTGTTTTGGGTCCCTTAAAAACATGTTTAAACTTTATAAAAAATAATAGTTTAGTTTCTCCCTTATAATAACTAGTTAATCCTAGTGTATTGTTCATTGAGATTATTCCTAGTGTATTGTTTATTAAGAGTACTTGAGAAAGAAAAGTAGTCTTTCTTTTGTTAAATCAAATTTTATACACTACACTAATATGGAAGGATAAAATTTCATAGATGTATCCCACTTTTATAAGGGAAATGGCTAGCATTGATCTAATTTTCTAACTTGAATCACTAGAAAGTGAAATATATACTTTGAATTTTGGAATGATGCAAACTAATAAAATGTAGATTATTTAGGATATTTTATATTTTTGTTTCAAAAAAATTATTTATATTTATTTTTTGTAAAATTGACACTATATTTTAGTTTTTGATAAAATACAAGAAAAAGGGGTAAGGGGTCTTCCGTCTTTTATAGTAAATTTATTTTTATTACTCTTTTTGTTTTTCAAATTTTGAAGCTTTTGTGTCCAAATTTTATTTTTCCATCTCAATAAATGTATATTTTAAAATATATCTTGAAAGTCTCATGTACTAAAAACACAACTATATTGAGAGTCCTCCATTTTTTTAAAGAAATATTTATTCAAGATAGAAAAAAATATATTAACACAAGTAATCTCTCCTCTAGTGTATCATATTTTTTAATGCTTTCATAAAATTTAATACTTTTTTTAAGATGATTATCAATGATGACTTACACTTAGTAAAAAAAAATATTTACATAATATTTTCTTTTGAAAACTACTATCATGGATCTATAAAAATGTATTTTAATATTAAAAAAATAAATATTTCCATAAGTAGGATTTGTGAAAATATTATTTTTTCAAAATAATTTTTATATTTTTGCAAATTTTCACAAAAGTGATGTTACATAAGTATCTATTGGACACTCCAAGTTGAGAAAGTTATGGATTGGACTTAGTCTAGCTATAATTAATTTAGTGAGAACACGTTTTTTTTACTAAAATTAACTTCTAGTTGGAAATTATTATATGTAGTTGTCATGATATGTTGGCCTAAAGTGGGAAACAACATTGATTTTTCACTTGAATGAAACTATAATTTTTTTGGATGAGTGATGGTGAAGTTTTTGGGCATCTAAATACATTCAAAATAATTGTAACCTAGTTACAATCTATATGTGTGAAGATTGAAGAATAAGATTTATGTATGGCTCTAATATGTTCTTTCCTAGAGTCATGAGGCCAACTTAGTAATGACTATTAGAATAACTATATTAAAACTAATGCTTAATGAGTTCATGGTGTGAATGAAGAAAATGTGAATTAAAAATAGTAACAATGCAATGAAAGTATAAATTCACACTTCAAGAACCATGCAATGAAGCTCAAGATCTTGGCTCAAAAATTAATAAAAAATAGATTTATCATAGAAAAGACCTTGATTTTTTCCATTGTGGGTTGCTCTCAAAGTAAGAATAACCATGAAAGAAAAATAAATATATTATAATGATAATGATAAGTTCTCAAAGATAAATGATGCATATGCTTGATAATGATAAAGATAACTTGCTTGCTTGATAATGATAATGCTTCGTAGTGATAGCTTCATGATGTTTGATAGTGTTTAATAATACTCCTAAAAATGCTTGATAATTCTCTTGATATTAATCATGATCTAGTTTCTAGGGGATATGAATGAATGAAAGATTTATATTTATATGCTTCGCTTGACATTTGATCAATGGTGGAGATTAATTATAAATTTTAATGGATAGAAAAATTCAAGATAGGGTAGGAGCTAAATTTGAATTTTGATGAAGGAGGGAAAATTTAAAAATAAAATCAAGAAAGGAAATAAAAAATCATCTATCAAAAGTAATCAACAACCAACATATATATTTCCAAAAGATAAGCTCAGTTTTGATAGGTAGGGCCCATTGTAGGAAGGATGCATCTATTAAGGCCTTAATTTTTTTGATACTTCAAAGCACAGGAAGGATATTTCCATTAAGGCATGATTTTTTTAATTGTTATTTCTTGTTTCCACATTTATTGGGTCTATGAATTCTTGTTCTTTATATTCTAAGCCACCTTGTCTTGTTCTTGATTACATGAAGGTCCTTAAGATATATATATTAATTGGAACTATAGGTATCTCTTTTTTTTCTCTCTTTATACAATTGTGTAGAAATGCCAACTTCTATGATTTATTTGTCTAATTCACTCCATTGTGAAAATTTTATTGATTTTTTCTTAATAGTAGTTATTGCTACATCTTTTTAGGTTTTGTTTCACATACAATTTTGGTGAAAGTGGATGTTGGCCCACATAAAAATCTTCTTTCATGTTATACTCTCCCAACCAATTTTCATTAACTTAAACCTTGATCTCAGGAATGGTGGTATGTTTAATAGAAGATGAGGATAAATTGGATGGACCTGTGTAAGATGATGAAGGTGATGTTGCATGATTGCTAGGCATTTGGATAGCTTTGTAGTAGTTTTCTTCCAAGATAAATTACAATATTCAAGAGGGTGACGATCTCCAAAAATAGTGACTTTAGCACTCTCATAGGTAAATTTTAGGCTTTGGTTATGTTGGATAGGACAACTAAGAGGGGGGTGAATCAGTTGTCACATATTATAACCATGAATTCAATTACTAGAACTAATACATAAATTGATTAAGTGATTAACCATCAAATGCAAATGCACAAACACAATAACACTAGATTTATGTGGATAACCAATGAGGGAAAAACCATCATGGTGAGGATTAACACACACTATAGAGAATATCAAAATTGATTACAAAAAGGCTCACTAATTGAGATAAGGCACATTTCTTGAAATAAGGACTCATTATCTAGACTCACTGTCCACAGGGCTACAACCTAGAGGGCTCGCTACCATAAAGAATCAAAAAAGGAAAAGAAGACTTGTTACAGAGAGACAACAATCCCAATGAAACAAAGATTCCACTTCAATCACTGATCAACTTGCATGAACGATAGAGTTTTCCTTTTGCTCACTACATTCGAAAACTTGACGTTAAGATTCACACTGAACAACCACACACCTAACTCACACACTTTAAGAATAGCATACATTTTTTGTCTGCACTTTCACTTACCTTCCTTCTTTTCTTATGTACAATTTTCATTGCTAGCTCATTTTGTATTTATACTATCTCCAACCTTGAAAAGATACAAAATCAGCCATCCAACTTTAAATTAAAATCACGTCAATTCCAAACATCCTAGAGTGGAATTAGAATGAGGGTGACCCAAACAAATTCTTCACCAAGACCCATAATAGATCCAACATGCTTCATCAACTTTAAAAATAGTGCTTGACACACAATCAACCAAAATAGTGTAAAACACATAGATCAATTAAGCTCGATGCTTCCAAATGTTGAAACCATCTTCAATAGAACTAGGGTAACATAATTATAGAACCAAAAGCCATAAAAATTCAACAAATAGAAATATGGGCTAGTAACATTTCTCCCAGACCTCAAACAGAACACAGAGAAAAATAGTTCATAAGCACCAAAACAACATCCTCAATAAATGTTATTAGATTTCCACAATCCATAAGAATATCAGAGAAGCTATTTCTGGATTAGATTGTGTAAGCTTTTTTCATCTCCTTGAGCTCTCTATCCTGATGATGGATCATTAAGTGTGATCTGAAACATTGATCCAAAAAAGCTTACACAATCTAATCCAGAAATAGCTTCTCTGATATTCTAACATCCTCAATAGTTGAATACTTAGAACCTTATTTTAATATAATTTTCTCAATATCCTCAACATATACAATCAATGGTAACTAGTGGATAACCAACTGACTGGTTGATATCAATGATAACACTTCATTCCTCTTCCCATTCTTGTAACAATCTCCCCCTTTGTCATTGATGGCAACTCATGATGTGAAAAACCATCAAAGACACCATACTAGTTCTGAAAAATACTTCTCAATAATTCCTCATTACTTTCTTTCTCTTATTAACTTCCTTTTCCTTTTTCGCATGCTCTCTCTCTCACTCTATCTCTCTCTCTCTCTCTTTCTTTTTCACATGCATTCTCTCTCCCTTTTTCTATTTCACATGCATTCTCTCTCCCCCTTTGACATCAATGGAAAAGAAAAAGATATTTCCATTGAAACTTCTTTTGACATGAAAACTGAATAATCATAATGATGACACTTAAAAAAAATTCCTGCTCCCCTTGAGGGGTAGCCACAAAAAAAAAATCAGTCTAAAAAGATATAATCATGAATCCACCAAACTGATGCATCTCCAAATGCATCTTAGTTTTTAAAAGGAGGGGAAATAATCCCTAGCTTATCTTAGAGATACTCAAAAGTATCTTTAGGAAGAGCCTTTGTAAATGAGCATGTGTAGGATCATCATGGAAAAAATAGGCCCTTAAGTGGCAATAAAATTTAGAAAAACTAGACTTAGGCAACTTGATGTAAAAATTTGAATAAGTTATCTATATTATTTCAAAAATATGTAAGAATAGAATCTATAGAAAATTGAATATAGTCTCTAAACTACTAGGTTTATTTAAGAAAAAGAAAAATCTATTTGGTGAAAATTTGAAATTTCAATGCAGTAGTACTTAAATTTCAGGGAAAAAATAAGAAGTAGGTGTCTACCTAACCACCCTAACCACACTAAAATGATAATATTTTTTTATAATATTTTAGATATAAGGAGAGGACTCATGTCTCGATGTGATGCATGTTTTTTTGTAATTTTTTTCCAAGTAAATAATTAATTATGAATTTTTTATTACAACTTTTAAAAAATATAAAAACTCGTATGTCTGACCACCTTAACTTGGTCAAAACTTCATGAAGTTCAATTCTTTTTAATGCTATAGTATGCAAAGCATAGAATTTGATGCATGTTTTAAATTCAAAAAATGTGACACTGTTTGAAAGCTATAGATGTTTTTCAATCAGCCTATCAATCAGGAGTTTAGTCATAATTCAAATAGAAAATTAATAATAATTATTTATTAAATTCAAAGTAAAGCATAATTAGCCAATAGGCTATTCTATGTGGGGGAACCCCACTGGAATTTCCTACAGTCAGTGCCGGCGGGAACCCACGAATTATTCTGGCTGGCCAGCAAAACGTACCTGTCAGATGGGTTGTTGTGGTAAAGGATATTAATGAAAGCAAGGAGGGGTCCTCATCTTACATATGTGCATATAGCCATTATTCTAGATGCGGAGTACTTGCGAGGCTCGATGGCCACAGTTTTGTCTGTTCTACAGCACGCATCATGTCTGGATAACATTTTCTTCCATTTTTTGGTGACAGAAATGGAGCTGGAACTTCAAACCCTAGTAAGGACTACATTTCCTTATCTGAGATTTAAGTTTTACTACTTGAATGCAGATCTGGTGAAAGGCTTGATCTCTAGCTCAGTAAGGCAAGCGCTGGAATAGCCGCTAAATTATGCGTGGAATTATTTGGCCAACATGCTGGAGCCCTGTGTGAGAAGAGTGATTTATCTGGACTCCGATCTGGTGGTTGTGGATGATGTAGCAAAGATATGGAATATTAGCCTCGGCAAGACTCGAACCGTGGGCACCCTAGAGTATTGCCACACAAATTTCACAAAGTACTTCTCCAAAGCAACATTCTGGTCAGACGAGTAGCTTTCCAAAAGCTTCCAGGGTAGAAATCCTTGCTATTTTAATACAGGTGTTATGGTCATAGATCTGGCGAAATGGTAGCTCAACAATTTCACTAAAATGATAGAACACTGGATGGAAGTTCAGAAGGAAAAAAGGATTTACGATCTCGGATCTCTACCGCCTTTTTTACTGGTTTTCGTGGGAAATGTGGAGCCGGTAGACAACCGGTGGAATCAGCACAGCCTCGAAGGAGATAATGTCAACGACAGCTGTTGAGATTTGCACCCGGGGCCCATGAGCTTGCTTCATTGGAGCGGCAAAGGAAAACCATGGCTGCGCCTTGATGCCAAGGAGCCTTGCCCACTGGATATACTGTGGGCCCCGAACTACGCATTGGTGTGGAGTAGCATGTCAGGGAAAGGTAAAAAGGAGGGAAATGGCTTCTTCTGGCAACCGATCGCCCCTCAAGGGTATAAAGCTCTGGAATATCTGGTCACAAACGTTTTAGATAAACCATCTTTGGAAGAGGTTAGATGCATTCAATTCGATCTAACTGGTGTTTGTAAGACTGACAATAGCATCTGGAATGGGAAAAAAGATGGTTCGCCAATCCAAGTGTGGAGTATAATGCCAGATCCAGAAAAGAAAGAAAATGGGGTATTTGCAGGGACGTTTTATTGCACCACAAGTAGCAAAAATGAAAGCTCGGAGCTTCTAGTGGCTTGTCTACTGAATGTGAATTCCCCTCTAATGGGAATGCCAAGTCTAGAAGAGGTGCATTCTATAATAGGCAAGTATGGCCCCTTTGTGTTTTGCCATCCCAAGAAGATCTACCTGCCCTCATCAGTTCTATGGTTCTTCAAAAATGGGGCATTATTATACAAGAAGGGCTCATCCACGCCCGAAGCAATTGCAGAAGATGGTTCCAACCTCCCACAGGGCAGCTCGGCGGATGACGAGTACTAGATTAACCTGCCTACAGACTCTTCCAAAGCTAAAATGGTGAGGCGTGGAGATTTAGAGAGCGCAAAGGCATATATACATGTGAAATCAGTACTAGGAGGAAGATTTAATAATGTTGTAATGTGGGTGTTTTACCCCTTCAACGACCCGGGCACTCTGTTGTTGCTGGGGGCAGTGTCAATACTACTGGGTAAGATTAGAGAGCACATGGGTGATTGGGAGCACATGACGTTAAGGGTAAACAACTTCACAAGGGAGTTGTGGGGTGTTTACTTGTCTCAGTACAGTGGAGGACGGTGGGTTAAAGCTAGAGATTTGGAATACATGGAGGGGAGTAAGAAAGCTGTGGTTTATTCATCCAAAAATGGGCATGCTAACTTTTCTAGGGCAGGTGTGGTTGTTCAAGGGAGCCAAAAACTTGGAGTGGTCATTGCCAACTACTCAAAGAAAAGCGCGCGGTTCCTGGATACGAGTATAAAGTTTAGATTAACAAAATGTTACCTGAAGCATTAAACTAAATTTTCCCATGCCCCAGTTACTCGATATACAAACGGCAAGAGGAGGCTTTAAATAAGGATTCAATAGTAATGCGGCAAGACCACGTGCAAAATCATGTATCTCCGTAAGATTAAAATTGGTTTTTAATATTTTTCCTTTTAACTCTTTTTATCATTCTAACTCATTGAAAAGAAGAAGATGCTATTGTTTTACCCAGATTGTCGGATAGAGATGGTCGGTCATTTCCCTATTCTGTAATTGTTTTAATTTCTTCCAAAATTGTGAACCACATCACATTTTTCGACCAATAAGAAAATCTAATGTTAATGTTATTAGAAAAAATTACTGCTAGGCTCTTAAATTACCTTTCTTAACTTTGTCTTTCTTCTTTTCTTGTAAATTTTCCATCCATTCTTTTTGTTGAATATCTGTGACTTGATAACCTATAGTAAGCAGCTCTTTTGTCATTCCAGTATCGCCCATTTTAGATGATTAATTAGTGTGAGGGTTAGGATTTAATTAGGACTAAGATTCAATTAGGGTGGTTAGGGTTCAATTGATGTTCAATTAGGGTTAGGATTTAATTAGGACTAAGATTCAATTAGGGTGGTTTTGGTCAGTTTTAGATGATTAATTAGTGTGAGGGTTAGGATTTAATTAGGACTAAGATTCAATTAGGGTGGTTAGGGTTCAATTGATGTTCAATTAGGGTAAGGGATCTACGATAAAGTTTGGGTAAGGCTTAGGATTGGGGTTAGAATTCAATTAGGATTAAGGTTAGGGTTACAATTATGGTAAGGGTTAAGATTCAATTAGGAATTAATTAGGGATACAGTTAGGGTAGGAAAACAAGAGAGAATAAAGGAGAGAAACAAAAATATTGAAGTTGATAGAGATCTACAAATTCCAATGGATAGAAAGGAGAGGGACAAAGAGAATGATAGAGAAAGGGAGAAGGAGAAAGATAGAGATAGGGAAGGGAGAGAGAAGGATAAGGATAAACACAAATACAATTACATGGATAGAGAAAGGGAAAAGGATAGAGAAAAGGAGAAAGATAGGGACAAGGAAGGGAGAGAGAAGGAAAGGGATAGACTGAGAGACAGGGATAGGGACAAAGAACGGGAGAAGAAAAGAGAAAAGTAGAAAGATAGGGATAATGAGGTGAGAGATAAAGACAAGGATAAGCTGAGAGATAAGGGAAAGGATAGAGAAAGGGAAAAATAAAGTGAAAAGGAGAAAGATAGAGATAAGGAGGAGTGAGAGAAGGATGAGGATAAATCAATAGATAAGGATAGGGATAGGGAGAAAGAAAGAGAGAGGGAGTGAACTAGGGATAGAGATAGGGACAAGGGAAAGGACAAAGTAAAGGAGAGGACTAGAGATTGAGATTGAGATAGAGAATCTAACAAAGATTAAGAAAGAGAAAAGGGGGAGAGATCAAAAGCAAAGGATAAAGAGAGAAAAAGATGGAGGAAAATCTAAATAGGCAGAAACTAGGAGTGGTGATAATGCAAAGGAGAAAGAGAAGAACAAGGAAAGGGATAATGAAGAAATGATTTGAAGAGAACCAGATGGTCATAACTTGTCAACAAAAAAGCTAGAAGAAAAGATTGGAAAGTAAGTAATAGTTCTTTGCCATTCCATCTTGCTTTAAAGTAGTCTCTACTACTTCACTTTCTTTCCATTTCATTCATTCCATGATACTCTAAATCTCCATTGCTATTATTTGATACATGATATATAACTTTATCTTCCTTAGAACAATGGTTTTCATGAGTTCCATGCAATAAGCAATATTCTAGAGTAATGCTTGACATTGCCTTTTGTTTATGATATAATAAAAATTATTATTATTCAGAGAAGCATGTTGCAAGCATTTTAATTGACATTGCCTTTTGTTTATGATATAATACAAATTATTATTGTTTTGAGAAGCATGTTACAAGTATTTTAAAAAACATAATATTTTAGTAATAGCATTTTAATGTTTTGAAGACTAAGGGAGGAAATAATTAAGTAGAAGTTAGAAGGTGGATCAGAAATTATATCATGGGTAAACAAGAGTAGAAAGATCGAGGAACATAAAAATGTAGAGAAGGAAAAAGTTGAACGTCTTGCAAGAATATTTGAAAGTAGGTTTGTAACCTTTAGAGGCTTACATTCTCTCTCTACTAATTTAAGGGTTTTCCATTTCACTAATCAAATTGTCCTTGTAAAGTTGATTCAAAATTTCTTCTACTGAATGCAAACCCCTTTTTTCTGGTTTTGTTTCTTCTCCAAGGATAATGTGGAGGAACAGCCTATCGACATAAGTATTGCACCTCATTGGTGCAAGTGCTAGTTTATATTGGTGGAAAGCTGAGAATATCCTTTAAAAACCCTTTTTGTTTCATCAATTTTGGGTTAAAATAAAGTCGTCAGCTACATGGGCCATCATATCACTTACATATCACCACTTTTTGTCCCATCATGATCCTGCACATACCCAAATATATCCACAATTTGATCCTCTGTCAAAACATACTCAAACTTGACTTCATTCTCCATGACCTCTCTTATGAAAGGATACCTAATAGATATATGCTTTATTCTTGAGTGCATCATAGGATTCTTCAAAATGTTAATTTCACTTGTGTTATCACAAAAGATAGAAATAGGATCATCATGTCGCAATGTGATATCTTTCAATGTCTGTTTCATCAATAAAAGTTGTGTACAAAAATATGCAAAAACAATATACTTAGCTTTGGTAGTAGACAAAGAGACTAAATCTTGCTTGTTACTCAACCATGCCACCAATCTACATCTAAGAAAGAATGCACCACCATTTGCACTCTTTCTATCATCTATACTTCTAGACCAATCTACATTTGTATAAGCAATGAGTGTAAAATCAGTATCTTTAGGATACCATAATCCATAATCTGGAGTGCCTTTCAAATATTTGAATATTCTTTTAACTATAGTAACATATGTTTCCTTCATATTTTCTTGAAATCTAGCTACAAGACAAACCATGTGCATAATATTCAATCTAGTAGTAGTCAAATACAGTAGTCCACCAACCATAGATCTATAGTTGCTCTAATCAATCCTATGTGAATCATCATCTTTACCCAACTTGAAACCAGTCACCATAGGAGTACTTACCGGTTTGGAACTATCAATCACAAATTTTCTCAACATCTTTCTCACATACTTAGAATGTGAAACAAATTTTTCCTTTCTATGTTTGATTAATCTATAGCCCAAGAAAGAAATTCATCTTGCCAAACATAGACATTTCAAATTCTTTCTACATCTCTTTTGTAAACATCTTGCATATCTTTTCATTTCCTCCAAAGATAACGTCATCAACATATACAACTACAATCTTGTCATTCTTAGTCTTGAAATACAAATTATTGTTTTTCATACCTTTGATAAATCCTTGTTGATTCAAATACTTATCTAGCCTTGCATACAAGGCTCTAGGAGCTTGCTTCAGTCCATAAAAATATTTCTTCAATCTGCACACCATATCAAGTTGATCTGTTAATTGAAATCCTTCTGGTTGTTCCATGTAAATTTATTCATCTAGCTCACCATTCAAAAATGCTGACTTGATATCCATCTAATAGACTATGAAATCTTTATAAGTATCTAATGCCAAGAATATCTTTATAGCTTCCATTCTTGCTACCGAGGAAAAAGATTCCTGAAAATATATACCTTCCACTTGTGTGTAGACTTTACACATAAGCCTTGCTTTGTTTCTGACAACTTCCTCATTCTCATTCAACTTGTTTCTAAATACCCATTTTAATCCAATGATATTTTTGTTTGTTGGTCTTGGGACCAATTTCCAAGTTTGATTCTTTTCAATCTACCAAAGTTCTTCTTTAATTGATTCCTTCCAATGTTCATCCTTACAGGCTTCACTTACTAACTTTGGCTCAATTTCATAGAATAAGTACAAATTTACTTCAACAACAACTTTGCTTCTAGTTAACACAACTTTTATCTTGCCTCCAATAATCTGACTTTCTAAATGATTCCTTAGTACATATTTCGGTGTTCTAGGGGACATCATCAGAGCATCTTCTTATCTTTCATTTGTTCATTCTGCTCGTTTTACTCATCTCTATCCCATTCTTCTATAATTTCTTATATTCTTGCATAGTCATGTTCATTAGACACATATCCATCAATATCAATAGAATTCTCCAATGTTTCATCAACCTTCACATTTGAGCTTTCTACAATCTTCCTCAATCTTTTGTTGAAACATTTGTATGCCTTGATTTTAGTAGAGTATCCAATAAATATTCCTTCATCACTTCTTGCATCAAAATTTCCCAATGTTTCCTTATCTCTTGGGCATGTGTAGGATCATCATGGAAAAATTAGGCCCTTAGTGGTGAAAAATTTAGAAAAATTAGAGTTAGGTAACTTGACATAAAAATTTGAATAAGTTATTTATATTATTTTAAAAATATGTAAGAATAGAATATGTAGCAAATTGCATGTAGTTTCTAAACTAATAGGTTTATTTTAAAAAAAATCTATTTGGTGAAAATTTGAAATTTCAATGTAGTAGTACTTAAATTTTAGGGGAAAATTAAGAAGTAGGTGTTTGTCTAACCACCCTAACCACAATAATTTAATGATAATACTTTTTATAAGATTTTAGATATTAGTAGAGGACTCATGTCCCAATGTGATACATATTTTTTTGTAATTTTTTTCCAAGTAAATAATTAATTATGATTTTTTTATTACAAATTTTAAAAATATAAAAACTTGTATGTCTGACCACCTTAACTTGGTCAAAACTTTATGAAATTCATTTTTTTTTAATCCTATACTATGTGAAGCATATAATGTGATGCTTCAGATTCAAAAAATATGATACCATTTGAAAGCTATAGATGTTTTCCAATCAGCCTATCAATCAAAACTTTAGTCGTAATTCAAATAGAAAATGAATAATAATTATTTATTAAATTCAAAGTAAAGCATAATTTATATATTGGTGGAAAGCTAAGAATCTCCTTTATAAACCTTTTTCATTTCGTCAATTTTGGGTTAAAAACGTCATCAGCGACATACCCTACACATACCCATCATATCACCACTTTTTGGCCCATCATGATCCTCCACATACCCTCTTCTGATATAAGAGTTGCTTACAAATACCTTGAGATATTTAACTGTAGGAATTCTTCTGTGTCATAGCTCATAAGGAGTCTTTGTACTATGTTCTCTTTCCTAAACTCGATTGAATACATATACAACAATATGAATAACTTATTTCTACTAAACTTCTAGTAATCCGACTTAAGTGATCATTGACTTAGCAACTTCTTGAACTATCCTATTTTTCCTTTCAAAAACTCCATTTTGCTGAGGGGTTCTTGGAGAAGATAATTGTCTCTTTATTCCATGCACTTCGCAAAACATATTGAACTCATGGGAGGTGAACTCACCACCTCTGTTAGATCTCAAGCATTTTATCTTCAAATTCATTTCATTTTCAACCATAGCCTTGAATTCCTTAATTATATCTAATTATTCTAATTTTTCTCTTAAAACTGTAACCCATGTATATCTAGAATAAGGCTATGTGCAAGATCATGATGGGCCAAAAAGTGGCAATATTATGGATATTTGTAGGGTATGTGGCTGATGACTTTTTTTTCACCCAAAATTGTTGAAACGAAAAGGGTTTTTAGAGGAGATTCTCATATATCACCAATATAAATTATTCTTTAATTTGAATTTAATAAATAATTATTATTCATTTTCTATTAGAATTACAACTAAAGTCCTGATCAATAGGCTGATTGAGAAACATCTATAACTTTCAAACGGTATCACATTTTTTTAATCTGAAACATGTGTCACATTCTATGCTTCACATACTATAGGATTAAAAATAAAAAAATAAATTTCGTGGTTTTGACCAAGTTAAGGTGGTCAAACATCGAGTTTTATATTTTTAAAAGTTGTAATAAAAAATTCATAATTAATTATTTACTTGGAAAAAAATTACAAAAAAATATGCATCACATCTGGACATGAGTCTTCTACTTATATATAAAATATTATAAAAAAATATTATCATTTTATTATGGTTAGAGTGGTCAGACATACACCTACTTCTTATTTTTTCCCTGAAATTTAAGTACTACTACATTGAAATTTCAAATTTTCACCAAATAGATTTTATTTATTTTTAAATAAACCTAGTAGTTTAGAAACTATATTCAATTTTATACATATTCTATTCTTACATATTTTTGAAATAATATAGATAATTTATTTAAATTTTTACGTGAAGTTGCCTAACACTGATTTTTCTGAATTTTTTGCCACTTAAGGACTTGTTTTTTCCATGATGATCTTGCACATACCCATAATCATCAATTAAAAGCATAAATTACCTTCCATCAAGTAGGCTTCGCACTCTCATGGGACCACAAAGATCTGTATGAACCAAATCTAGTAATCCGGTAGTCAATTATTCTCTCGATCTATAATGATTTCTTGATTGTTTCCCAAACTGGAAATTTCTGCATATAGCATTTACAGGCTTTGTAATTCTTGGTAGATCTCTCATGGCCTGAACAATACTATTCCTTTCCAAGTTATCAAAATTCATGTGACACATTCTCTTATGCCATAACTAGTTGTCATTTATCTTAGTCATAAAACATTGTCCATCAACACCTTTAAGCTAATAAATATTCACTTCAGATTTATTTCCTATAACAATTAATGTTCCACATCCTTTCTGGATCTCACACCTCTCATCCTTAAACACAAGATCATATCCCTTTCTACACATTTGACCAACACTAAATAGATTATGCCTTAAACAATTAACATAGTAGACATCATCAATATGATACTTTCCATCAAAACTTATTGAACCTATCCCACATATTTTAGCACTAGTATCATCTCCAAACATAACCAGACCTCCATCATATTTTTCAAGATTCACAAACTTACTCTTGTTACCACTCATGTGATGTGAGCAACCACTATCAACTACCCAAAAGTTCTTTTCTTGTTTAGCATGTAGGGTAGAGATAGTTGTACCTTCATTTTCTTCATTCTCTTTCTCCTTCTTCTTTGGAGGACTTTCCTTTGAATGTTTTTCTAAATTAGTAGTAGGTTCATCTTTAATCTTAAAGAACAAGCATTCATTTTCATATGGATCTTTATATTTGAATCTTCATCTGAAACACTAGCATTCTCATTAACATAGTAAGCTTTGTTAATCTTCTTTCCTTTCTTTTCTTTCGCATATCTTTGTTTATTCTTTTTAGCTCTTTCTAGACACTTTGTAGGATACTGAACAATTTCTCCACAACTAAAACACTTAAAGGGAAATTTACCTCCATACTACCACAACCTTTTCTCATTCTTTTTACAAAGTTAGCCTCGATTTCATCAAATTTCTCTTCATCCAGATCTTTAGTTTTTGTAGCTTTAAAAGAAATATTTGTCTTGCTTCCACTTCTTAGATTCGGCTTCCTCATCTCATAATATGTCAAAAATCCTAGTTAAAAATCCTTAGTACAATTCTTATAATCTATAGTCTACTCAATATCACTCACCTTTTCACTGTAAGCACTAGGAAGGGTTCTAAGAATCTTCTTTACAATTCTAGTTTCATTTATAGCAGTGCCAAGAGATCGTATTCTAGCCACTACCTCATCCAATCTCTATGCATAGGCTTTAACATTATCCTCTTTGGACATATGTATAAGATCAAACTATGTTTCCAAATTCTATAATCTTGCCTCTTTTACCCTTTCATCACCATCACATGCACTCTTTCTAAAGCATCCCAAACTTCCTTAGCTATTTTCAAGTTATGAACCTTAATCAACTCGAAATGTACCAAACTATTCTTCAAGATGAACGTTGCCTTGTTATTCACTTTATGTGCTCTAATTTCTTCAGGTGTACTTAGACCATTAGCAGGAGGAGTGTAGGGGTTCCTATAATATTTTTCCACATCATATCCACAATACTCCATATATTCTTCCATCAACACTTTCCACATACCATAATTAGTTCCATCAAACCTTGAATAATCAAAGACCTTTTTTCTATCCATCCTAAACCTTCCTCAAGCAGTTAAGCTCTTCACCAAGGAACCAAGCTCTGATACCAATTTTTGGATAGGATAATTGAGAAGGGGGGTGAATCAATTTTCATAGATTATAACCTTGAATTCAATTACCATAACTAATACATAAACTAATTATGTGATTAACCATCAAATGAAAATGCGCAAACACAATAACACCAGATTTACATGGAAAACATAATGAGGGAAAAACCATGGTGAGGATTAACTCACACTATAGAGAATATCAAAATAAATTACAAAAAGACTCACTACCTAAGATAAGGCTCACTACCTGAAATAAGGACTCATTATCCGGACTCACTATCCATAGGGATACAACCCAAAGGGTTCACTACCACAGAGAGACAAAAATCCAAATGCAACAAAGATTCCACTACAATCACTAATCAACTTGCATGAATGATAGAGTTTTCCTTCTGCTCATTGCATCTGGAAACTCAATGTTAAGCTTTGAAGTGAACAACCGTACACCTAACTCACACACTTTAAGAATAACATCAAAGTTGCACATGCTCTTTCAATTATCATTCTCCTTTTATTATGTACAATTTTCATTGCTAGCACATTCTATATTTATACTATATCAAACCTTGAAAAGATACAAAGTCAACTATCCAAATTCAAATTCAAATTAGGTCAGTGCCAAACATCCTAGGGTGGAATCAAAATGAGGGCAACCCAAACACACGCTTCACCGAGACCCATAATAGATCCAACACACTTCATCAACTTCGAAAATGGTGTTTGACACACAGTCGACTAAACCAATGTAAAACACATAGATCAATTAAGCTCGATGCTTCCAAATGCTGAAACCATCTTCAATAGAACTAGTGAAACACAATTCTAGAACCACAAGCCATAAGACTTCAACAAAGAGAAATATGGACTAGCAAAAATTCTCCTATACCTCAAACAAAACACAAAGAAACATAGTTCACAAGCACTAGAACAACATCCTCAATAGCTAAATACATGGAACCTTCTTTTAATACAATTTTCTCAATATCCTCAACATATGCAATCAACAACAACTAGTGAATAACTAGCTGACCAGTTGAAATCAATTACAACACTTCATTCCTCTTTCCATTCTTGCAACAAGTTATGTGTAAAGGGGATGACTTGCAATGAATTTATCCATGAATGGCCAAGAAGAATGTTATATGGGAGATCAAGCTCCAAGACCTAAAAAGTGGTATCCACTATAGTGGGGCCAACTTGAATTGGTAATTTTATTATTCCTTTAGACTCATGCTCAACATCATCATAATATTTCATTGTGATTTGAGTTTAGAAATTAACGACACTGTCAGAGTATCCTATCTATTTTACTAGTTGGAGGGTACAAATTTTTAGTCTTTCTCAACCATCAATGAGAAATGACTTGATTTATGTATACAGATTAATACTTATAGGTATAAGGAATCATTATGAGATGGATTAATTAAGGGAATGTGTTTTCTAGTGAACATCAAATGTGGAGGGTTGAAATGTGTCCTAACATTAATTGAAATTACACAATATCTATGTTATTGGGTATTGCATGTTGCAAGTATGGGTAGCTAGTGTTGTCAAATGTTGATGTCAACAAGTTTGGGGGAGATTTTTTGTGTGCTCATTGATGGCTAGTTGTGTTGATGCTTTGATTAGTTGCATTATGTTATAATTAGTAAGCATTATTGGTGTCAACCTCTAGTGTTGCTTTGATAATATTTTATTTGTGGATGTTGTTGGTTTGGTGATTATGAGGAAGTGACGAAGATGATGAGTATGTGTCTCTAATTCTTGGTCTCCGAGTGCTTTTGATAAAATTTGAATAAGAGGGAAAAAATGTGTTGCAAAAGTGTTTTGGTGTAAAGAGTGGTGTTCTGGTTTGGTTTCACATTTATTCTATATTTAAGATATGCTTATGTGGTTTGCATATGTTGTTCAAAGGTGTTCAAAGGTTCTATATCTAGAATTTATTGGTATGGTTCATTATACAAATAGAGTTGTGTTCACCAGTGTGTGAACTATGTGTTTAGTGGTGTTTGGGAGAAATAGTTTTTCTGCATTTCTTTATAGTTTGTTTTCTTGTCTTGTGATTCTTGAACAATTCTATTAATGATAATATCTGGCTACAATATTTTTTTTTCATGGTTTGGTGCTTTGTAAGTTATTTTCTTGAGTAACAATGTGTGGAAGCTTATTTGAGTGTACTAGGTGTGTATATTCTTCAAGTGAAAGTTGTTGTGAAGGAATTTATTGGATTTCAAGGTGTTTGTGGAATATTCTAGATTGTGTTCAAAGCATGGTTTGTGGTCTGTGAGTTGTCTTTAGATTTGAGGAAGTGTGTACTTAAATATTAATGGTGTTAACACTAGTTCGGTCGACCTTGGGTGTTTACACTAATTATGGATTTTTTTTCAGTGATTTTGGAAGCATAGTGAGGTGTGTATGAATGGATTTAGGTATGAGTTAAAGTTTTATGTGGTATGATTTCATGCCTTTCCACTACACGAATCCTTAGTGCTGACCAAATTTGAATTTGCAAGGTTGAGGTGAATAGATGACCTTAGAGAAATTTTCAAGGTTGGAGAATGTATAAATAAGTGACGAGTTGATGGAGAACTAAGTGTAGAAGTGTGTAATACAGATTTTAGAGGTGTGAAGTGTGAATGTGAGAAGTGCAGTGTGAACTTCAATGAGTTAGACTATTGGAAGGAGTGAGTAAAAGGTGTCTACAATATTTATAAGGACTACAAATGAGTTGGTGATGTTATGGTGAAGTTTTTTTGTTGCATTGAGAAAATTTTCTCACTTTAACATTCTTCTTTCTTATTTTATGTAATTTGGTAGTGATCCTTTAGCAGTGAGTTCTTCTTTCTTTTGGGTAGTGAGCCCTCATATAGTGATCCTTTTGTATTCAGTGTTGCAATTACTTTATTTTGTGAGTTAATCCTCATTGTGGTTTTTCCATTCTTCAATTTTCCACATAAATTTGAAATTCTATTGTGCATGGTGTTGATGTGTTTCAATTTATGTTATTTTATTTCATGCTAAATCATTCTAAATAATTAAGGGTCAATTAAGTTGTTGTCGATCTAAATGTTTATGAGGGTTTTTCATGTTTTAATGTATAATTGATTCATCTCCCCTCTCAGTTGTCCTATGTGCATTCAATAATTGGTATCATAAAAAGGTTCCTTGGAAGAAAGCTTAACCTCTTGAGGTAGATTTTGGGTGGTGCACAAGAGGGATGATCCTTTATTTGATGGAATGGACTATGGCTTCTAGAATACAATGATGGAAGGTTTCTTGGTATCTCTTGGATTTAGAGTTTGGAAGTTTGTTGAGACTAGATATACTATGCCTACTGGTGGTCGGAGTACTCATGATGAGATCAAGGCCTATGGAAAAAATGGTAAAGAAATTTATGCTCTTTTAAGTGGTCTTTCTAACACTAGACTTGTGAAAGTTGTGCATTTGGAATCTACTAAAGCTATTTGAGAAAAGTTGGAAAATATTTATGAAGGAGATGTTAAGGTTAAGCAAGCTAAGATGCAAAATTTAAAGATTGCATTTGAGAACTTAAGGATGTATAAAGATGAAAATATTACAAGTTACATGTAGAAGGTGGATGAAGTTGTTGACTCCGTCAGAGGTCTTGGTGTAAATCTTGAAGAAGAGGAAGTTGTAGAAAAGGTAATAAGAACTCTACCTAAATATTATAGTAAGAAAGTTTATGCTATTGAGGAAGTTCAAAAATTAGTAAAATATTCTAGAGATCAGTTGTATGGTTCTATATCTTATTTTGAAATGAGAGAATTTGGTACAAATAATGCAAATGCTAAGACTACTTTTAAGGCTGGAAAATCAGAAAACGACTAAAGAATTATATTAGGAGGATATTGATGATGTTGAAGCAAAGTTTTTGAGAAAAATGAAAAGTGGCACTGATAAATATAGAGGTAAGTTTCCCTTTAAATTTTTTAGTTTTGGCAAGATACGTTATTATGCTTCAAGATGTCCAAACAAAGGTAAAGTAATTCATAAAATTTATTATGTTAGAGAAGATGCCAATATTTTTGATAATGAATCTAATTATGTGGATGATGAGGATAGTGAATTCTTGTTCATGGCTATTAAATATGGAACTACTTTTACTAACTCTTATAAATGTGTGAAGGAAAGTTCTTTGAAAGTAGGTAATAACACTGAAAGAACTATGGTAAGTAGTTTTCATGCTAGAGAGGAGAACAACTACTGGATTATTGATAGTGGATGCTCAAATAATATAACTAGTGACAAAAGTAAGTTTGTTAAACTTAAAAAATATGAAGGAAGTCTAGTAAGGTTTGGTGATGATACACCTACTAAGATATGTGGAAAAGGTTCAATTAGTTTTGATGGAAAGCATAATACATATGATGTTCTTTATGTTAAGGGTTTGAGATATAACCTTTTGAGTGTTGGACAAAAGTGTAGCAAAGGATATAATATTATTTTTTAGGATTATGGATGTGAGATCAAAAAAATGCTCTAGAATTTTGGTTGCTACTAGAAGGACAAATGGAAATGTTTATTAACTTAAAGGTGTTGACGGATATTGCTTTATGACTTAGATTAATGAAAGTTGGTTATGACATAGAAGGATGTGTCATCGTAATTTTGATAACTTAGTAAGGATCAATTCAATTCAAGCTGTGAGAGACCTGCTAAGGATGACAAAGCCCATCTATGTTGTTTACAAGGAATTTCAAATTGGGAAGAAAGAAAGAAGAAGTTTCAAAGTAAAAGAACAATCTACTACTAGACTATTGGTGCTAGTCCATACAGACCTTTGTGGTTCTACTACAGTAATAATTTTTCAAGGTGATAGGCATTTCATGTTGTTGATTGATGATTATTCTAGAATGACATGGGTTACTTTTCTCAAGAAAAAAAAACTCTAAATAAGTTTAAATAATTGAAATTTATGGTTGAAAATGAAATGGACATGAAAATAAAGTGTTTGATGTCTAACAAGAGTGGGGAGTTCACCTCCAATGAGTTTAATAGTTTTTTGAGAATCATGGGATAAATAGACATTTATCTGCCCCTAGAACTCCATAGCAGAATGGAGTAGTTGAAAGAAAGAATAGGACCATCTAAGAAGATGAAAGAATAATGATGAAAGAGGCAAAGCTACTAGAAGTATATTGGAGAAAATAAATTCATACCACTAGCTATATTCTTAACAAAGTTCAAGTAAGAGGAAATAATGCAAAGATTCACTATGAGTTGTGGCATGGAAGGAATCCTATTGTCAAATATTTCAAAGTGGTTGGAATAAAGTGTTATATTAGAAGAGATGAAGAGAACTTAGGATCTTTTAATACAATATATGATGAAGGTATCCTCCTTGGATACTCTACAAGAAGTAAACCTTACCTATGCTACAACAAGAGGTTGAAGAAGATTACTGAAAGTGCAAATTTCAAAGTGGACGAAGACTTGCAAAAGAATTTTGTGGTGATAGATGGATATGAATCAAATGAGTCCTCTTGTAAATAAAATGACAAAGATGAAGGTAAGGAAAATTAATTTCAAATTGAGGAGGAAGAAGCTTTGAAAATGATCCCTAAGACTCCTAAGTATGTGCAAAAGAATCATTCTAAAGATTAGATCATTGGTGAGAAAATAAAGGGTGTTTTGACAAGAAGAAAAGATGTTATGGATGAAGAATAGGTAAATATATTTTTATTTTCAAAAGGTGAACCTAAAATAGTGACTAAAGCATGCAAGGATGAATATTAGATCAAGGCTATGGAAGGAGAACTAATGCATATTGAGAAGAATCATACTTGGGAACTTGTCCCAAGACCTACAAACAGGAATGTGACTGGAACTAAGTGGGCATTCTAGAAAGAAAAAAAAATGAGAACAGAGAAGTGGTGAGAAAAAATGAAAGGCTTATGTGTAAGGGCTACTCAAAATTAGAGGGAATAAATTTTGAGGAGACATTTTCTCCAGTGGAAAGAATGAAAGGTATTAGGATGTTTTTGGCTTTTGCAGCACAAAAATATTTCAAGATTTATCAAATGGATGTGAATTTTTCTTTCTTGAATGATGAGTTGGAAGAAGAGGTATACATTGAACAACCAAAAGGATTTCAATTATTAGAAAAACAAGATATGGTCTACAAATTGAAGAAAATATTATATGGATTGAAGCAAGATCCTAGAGACTGGTATGCAAGGTTGGATAAGTATTTGATATAGTTCAAGGATTCAATAAAGATACTACAAATAGTAATCTTTAATTCAAATTTAAAAACAATCAAATAATTATTGTGGTTGTGTATGTTTACGATATAATTTTTTGAGGAAATGAAGCTATGTGAAAGAAATTTACATAGGATATGTAGAAAGAGTTTGAAATGTGTATTTTTGGGGAGATGAATTTCTTCCTTGGGCTTCAAATCAATTAGACAGAAAAATGTATATACATTTTACAATCAAAGTATATTAAGTAAATGTTGAAGAAGTTTGAAATGGAAGATTCTAAATCAATATGTACCCCTATGGTTATTGGTTGCAAGCTAAGTAAGAATGATGGATCTCCTAAGGCGGTGATCAGAGTAAGTATAGATCAATGATTAAAGGACTTCTATATATAACTACTACTAGACTAGATATCATCCATGTAGTTTGTCTTGTGGCTATATTTCAAAAAGATCCTAGAGAGTCACATGTTGTAGAAATGAAGAGGATATTTAGATACTTGAAGGGAACTTTGGAATATGGTTTGTTGTATCCAAAGGATATTGATTTTTCTTTGAGTTCTTATATAGATTCTAATTGGGTAGGCTATACGGATAAAAATAAAAGTACAAGTTGTACATTTTTTCTTGGATGTAGATTGGTGTCTTGGCTGAGCAAGAAGCAAGATTTAGTATCATTATCTATAATAGAGGCATAATACATTGTAGTATCATCTTGTTGCACACAAGTGTTGTGGATGAGGAAAACCTTGAAGGATATCAGAGTAGTATATGATTAACCAATTTCCATCTTTATGTGACAATACAAGTTCTATTAACATTTCAAAGGATTTGAAAATGGAGTGAAGGTCAAAACATATATCAATTCAGTATCACTTTTTAAGAGATAAGATTGTAGAGAATGAATTGATTTGTGTATGATGATTAGGTTGTTGATATATTAACTAAGTCTCTTCCTAAGGATAATTTTGAATTTCTTTGAGAGAAGTTAGGGGTTATTACCCCTCATTCCTTCAAATACATGCACAAGGATATTCATCATTCTAGTGGATTTCAAGATTCATTCCTTGTTTTGGACTAATTTTGGAGGCTACCTCTCAGGGGGTGTAGGTAGAGGCTTTGTTGGTTATTGTAATAAGAGGGAGTAATTTTTTATGCTTTCCTTTATTAGATGTGTCAAAGGACATGTGCACTGGTTGATGGTTGAGACAGTCTTTTGTGTACTCCTAAGGGGAGTAAGAAGAGTAGCAAAGAGAGAAAGTATATATGGTTGATGTCAAAGGGAGAAAAAGATACATATGTGTTGTCCTTTTCCATTGATGTCTAAGATGAAGAGAATAATGTGAAAAAGAAAGGGAGAGAAAAATAATGTTTAGTCATATAAAGGGAGAGAAATAAATGTGAAAAATATTTGATGAGATAATGGGAGAGAATAGTGTGAATAAGGATCAATTGAGAAAGATAAAGAATTGATATGGAGCAATATGTTGGAAATCAGAGTTATTTGTTGTTGTTGCTGGTCTTTCACATCATGTGTTGCCATCAATGAAAAAGGGGAAGATTGTTACAAGTATGAGTAGTTGGTTTTGTCATTGATGTCAACAAGCTTGGGGAATAATTTTTGTGTTTTCATTGATGACTAGTTGTGTCTATGCTTTGATTAGTTGCATTATGTTGTTATTAGTAAGTGTTACTAGTGTTAAACTCTAGTGTTACTTTCATAAGATTTTTTTGTCAATTTTTTTTATTTGGTGATGATAAGTGTTGAAAATGATAAGTATGTGTCTCTGGTGCTTGGTCTCCATGTGATTTTAAGAAAATTTGAATAAGAGGGAAACAATGTGTTGCAGAGGTGTTCTAGTGTATAGAGTGGTGTTCTACTTTGTCTCCACATTTCTTCTATGTTGAACATATACTAATGTGATTTAGATATATTGTTAAAAGGTGTTCAAAGGTTCTATTTCTATAATTTATTGGTTTGGTTCATTGTACAAATAAAGTTGTGTTCACCAGTGTGTGAACTATGTGTTTTAGTGGTGCCTAGGAGAAATAGTTTTTCTTTGTATTTATCTATAGTTTGGTTTCTAGTCTTTCAATTCTGGAAGTATGATGATAATGATCGTATCTACCTAAAGTCATATTTTTTCATGGTTTGGTTCTTCAGAAGTTGGTTTCATAAGTAAAGTATGTGCAAGGTTGTTTGAGTGTAATGGGTGTGTATATTCTTAAAAGTAACGTTGTTGTGAAGGAATTTGTTGGATTTCAAGGTGTTTGTAGAATATTATAGATTGCAGTCAAAGTGTAGTGTGTGGTTCATGAGTCATCTTTAGATTTGATGAAGTGTGTACTTAAATGTTAATGGTGTTAACATAGGTTCGACTGACCTTGGGTGTTTACACTAAGTATGTATTTTCTTTGGTGATTGTGGAAGTGTGGCTTGGAATGTATGAATTCATTTAGGTCCAAGTTAAAGTGTGATGTGGTCTTCTTTCATTCCTTTCCATTGCAAGAATGGTTAGTGTTGACCTAATTTGAATTTGCATAGTTGAGGTGCATAGTTGACCTTGGAGAAAGTTTTCAAAGTTGAAGAAGGTATAATTAAGTGATGAGTTAGTGGAGAATTAAGTATAGAAGTGTGTGATGTGAATTTTAGGGGTGTGAAGTGAAAATTTGAGAAGTGCAGTGTGGACTTCAACAAGTTAGAATTCTATAAGCATTGAGTAGGTGTCTATGATCTTCAAAATGATTGTGAATGGGTTGGCGATGTGGTGTATTTTTCTATTGCATTGAGATAGTTTTCTCACTATAACATTATTCTTTCTTCTTTTTTGTAATATGTTGAACAACCAGAATACTGAGAGGGTGGGGGGTTGAATCAATATTCTACTAAACCATTTAACTGCTAACCATTCAATAATTAGAAAATATTTAGCTCCAACTGTAAAAAAAAACATGAAAGGAATCATAACATCATATGACACATAAACAATAGTATTTTTACATGGAAAACACAAAATGGGAAAAACCATGGTGAGGATTAGCTCATAATATATTATAATCAGTCATAAGATATTACAAGGAACACTACTAGGACACATTGTCCTTGAAAGGATTACAACCCGAAATTATTACAAAAAAGTGTGGCTCATTGCCAAAAGGATGAACTGATGAAATACACTTTATGTGTGCTAAGTTCAGTTCCAATTAAGCTCTTAAAAAAAATATCCTACACTAGTTTGCACATTCATAGTAACTACCAACAACTTTGCAAAATATCACACATCACTGCTTGTAATTTTTGCATAACACACATACATACATCTCTATCTCTATATCTATGTCTATATATCCAATACAAAAATGTTTCATACATATATATACCAACTTACATCAACATACATCAATTAAGTCAACCTAATTAGATGTTAACATACTTGATTAAAAATAGCTTGTCAACTCAAAACAAAACATGCAAGACATAAATTTGGTTAGCCTAGACCTAATAATGAACTCTTTAATCACCCAAGAAGTGAACACCACTTAACCATGACAACTAAAATAATTTAGAATGCCTATATATGTCAGTCTTCTATCATTTATATTTGAATTGTAGATTTTTGGGATAGGAACTCTCTTACACTTCTAGGGTTTTACACCTAAAAGGAGAAAGGTATCCTAGAAACCTTGATGGCTCACTCAAGACTAATGCAAATATGATTGAAATGTGTCTAAATAGAATTCCCTAAATGCAAAGATTTGATAAAAGAGATGGATTATTAATGTGAAACTAAGGGAATGCACTTTGTTTGAAAAGACATTGTTATAAGTAAAATGAAATAAAAATGCAAGTAAACTATAATAGGACTTAATAAGACTAAAGAGGTGAACTTGGAAGCTAGAAAGTGGTGGAGAGGAGATCTAGAATCATGTCAAAATAACTATTGAATCCTATTGGGACACTTACGCTAAGCTGGGTGACTTAGTCCTATTTTGGGGAAATTATACCGAAGCAGGTTTCAGCCAAAAGGGTACTCAAAATTGTAGAGACCACTTTTCAATCCTAGCAATGGGACTCATTCACCACTGATGATGACTTAGTCCACCTCTAGATTTTTGGAAATTCAAAGGTGCAATCTATAACTCCTGATCTTCACTTCAATTCCTGATAGGTTTCTAGATAAGAATCTACAAAATCTAGTCTATAGGTGATCTCAAAGCTTCTTTTAGGGCTTTGTTGACTTTGAATGACTTTGATGAATTTTTGACACCTTTTCACACCTTTCTTTTTGATAAATCTACATAGAAGACCCACAAAACACATGCAAAGAGGGGAAAAATTCTTAAGGATTAGTGAATAGGGGTTTGCCTTGGTCAAACCTCGGTTTGGTAATTAAACCCTTGAAAATGAAATTAAATGATAAGAGAATGATGAATGAAAAACATGCAATGCTACAACTCACCGAACCCTTGAAGTAGAAATTTGAAGATATGCAAGTGGAAGCTCCAATAGATGTAGACTTTGAAATACCTAGAATGATAAAGTGAATTCTTGATAATTGCTTGAATGATTAAGTGAATGAATGGGATTAAGGAGATGAAAAATGAGAGGAAAACCCTATATTTATACATGATTATACAAAATTTCCTGAAAATACCACATCATAGGCCTACCTCAAGGTTTAGAAAATAATATCTCGCCAAAATTTTGAAATAATTTTTATTTTTGAGCCAAGTGGGACTAAGTTTCCCATATTGGTGACTTGGTCCCACTAAGGAAATTTAAGTGGTTTTTAGGAATTAAAGTGTATTAAATGATGGTTAACGTGATTATTCTAAAAAATACACTTAAGTAGGACCTATAAGTGTATAAAGGGGCCATTTAAACGTAAGAAAGGGTCAAATTATTGATGGAAAGCCTAGAAAAGTGTGAAAGTTTGTTACAACACTTTAAAACACTTTGAAATAAGGCTTGGTAAGTGATAAAAAGAGGTTGTTTAAGTGAATTATATTAAAAATATCCTAGAAAAGTGTGAAAGTGGGTTACAACACTTCACAACACTTTTGCAAGGAATCATAACGTTTTTATTGATTCACAAGGGTCCAAGACCTAATGTGAATGTTTTGACCACATTACAACATTAAATCTAGGAAAAACTAGGCCACAATCTATAAGAAAGACCCAAATGAGTGTAAAAATGTCCAAAGATACATTTTTCTATGCTACAATATCTCTTACCTATTCAATGAAAATCATTGAAAACTTGTCTACAACTACCATTAATAGTATTGACTAACATATTAAAACCACATAGGTCGATCTTATGATGAGTTGGAACAAGAGGTATAGATTGAACAACTAGAAGGATTTCAATTATTGGACAAACTAGATATGGTCTACAGATTGAAGAAAAAATTATATGGATTGAAGCAAGCTCCTAGAGATTGGTATGCAAGGTTGGGTAAGTACTTGATACAATTCAAGGATTCAATAAAGGTACTACAGATAGTAATATTTAATTCAAAGTTGAACAATATCAAATCTTGATTGTAGTTGTCTATGTTTATGATATAATTTTTGGAGGAAATGAAGCTCTGTGCAAAAGGTTTTCATAGGAGATGTAGAATGAGTTCGAGATGTCTATATTTGGGGAGATGAATTTCTTCCTTGGGCTTCAAATCAATCAGACAAAAAAATGTATATACATTTCACAATCAAAGTATGTTAAGTAAATGTTGAAGAATTTTGGAATGGAAGATTCTAAACTAGTATGTACCCCTATGGTTACTAGTTGCAAGCTAAGCAAGAATGACGAATCTTTTAAGGCCAAGATTAGAGAAAGTATAGTTTAATGATTGGAGGACTACTATATCTAACTACTACTAGACTAGATATCATGCATGTAGTTTGTCTTGTGGCTATATTTCAAGAAGATCCTAGAGAGTCACATGTTGCAATGGTGAAGAGGATATTCAGATACTTGAAGGGCACTTTGGAACATGGTTTGTGGTATCCAAAGGATATTGATTTTTCTTTGAGTACTTATACAAATTCTGATTAGGTAGGCTATGTGGATGACCAGAAAATTACAAGTTGTGGTACATTTTTTCTTGGATGTAGATTGATTTCTTCATTGTCCAAGAAGCAAGATTTAGTATCGTTATCTACAATAGAGATAGAATACATTGTAGAAACATCTTGTTGCACACAAGTGTTGTGGATGAGGAAAACCTTGAAGGATATCATAATGGTATAAGATGAACCAATTTATATGTTTTTGTGACAATACAAGTGCTACTAATATTTCAAATGATCTAGCGATGTAGTCAAGGTGAAAACATATATCAATTCAATATCACTTTTTAAGAGAAGATTACAGAGAATGATGCTTGAGTATGTGCCTACAAAGGATTGGGTTGTTCATATATTCACTAAGTCCCTTCCTAAGCATACTTTTGAGTGTCTCCAGGAGAATTTAGGGGTTATTATACTTACTTCCTTGAAATACATGCACAAGGACATGCATCAGTCTAGTGGATTTGAAGATTCATTCCTTGTTCTGGAATGATGTTCGAGGCTACCTCTCAGGGGGAGTAGATAGTGGATTTGTCAGTTATTTTAGTTAGTGGGACTGATTTTTTATGCTTTTTTTTATACTTTAGTTAGATAGTTGATGGTTGAGATAGTTTTTTTTGTACTCCTAAGGGGAGTATGTATAGTAGTAAAGATAGAAGGTATGTGTGGTTGATGTCAAAGGGAGAAAAAGATACATATGTGTTGTTCTTTTCCATTGATGTCTCAGATGGAGAGAATAATGTGAAATAGAAAGGGAGAGAAAAATAATATTCAGTTGTATAAAGGGAGAGAAAGAAATGTTAAAAATATTTGATGAGAAAATGGGAAAGAATTGTGTGAATAAGGATCAATTGAGAAAGATAAATAATTTATATGGAGCAATATGTTGGTAATTAGAGTTATTTGTTGTTATTGATGGTTTTTCACATCATGTGTTGCCATCAATGACAAATGGGAATATTATTACAAGTATGAGTAGTTGGTTTTGTCACTGATGTCAACAAGCTTGGGGGAGATTATTTGTGTTTTCATTGATCACTTGTTGTGTGGATGCTTTGATTTGTTGCATTATGTTGTCATTAGTAAGTATTACTAGTGTCAAAATCTAGTATTTCTTTCATAAGATTTTGTTTATGTATGTTGTTTATTTGGTGATGATAAGGAAGTGTTGAAGATGATAGGTATGTGTCTTTGGTGCTTGGTCTTCGTGTGATTTTTAAAAAAATTGAATAAGAGGGAAACAATGTGTTACAAAGGTGTTCTAGTGTATAGAGTGATGTTCTAGTTTTGTTCTACATTTCTTCTATGTTAAATATCTACTAATGTGATTCAAATATATTGTTAAAAGGTGTCAAAGGTTCTATTTCTATAATTTCTTGGTTTGGATCATTGTACAAATAGAGTTTTGTTCACCAGTGTGTGAACTATGTGTTTTAGTGGTGTTTGGGAGAAATTGTTTTTCTTTGCATTTATTTGTAGTTTGGTTTCTAGTCTCATGATTTTGGAAGTATGTTGATAATGATCATATCTACCTAAATTCATATTTTTTCATGGTTTGGTTCTTCAAAAGTTGGTTTCTTAAGTAGCATTGTTTGGAGGGTTTTTTAAGTGTACTAGCTATGTATATTCTTAAAAGTAAAGCTGTTGTGGAGGAGTTTGTTGGACTTCAAGGTGTTTTATAATATTCTAGACTATTGTCAAACTATACTAGTGTGTTTTCCATGAGTCATCTTTAGATTTGAGGAAGTGTATACTTAAATGTTAATGGTGTTAACATAGGTTTGACCAACATTGGGTGTTTACACTAATGGATTTTCTTTGGTGATTGTGGAAGTGTGTCTTGGAATGTATGAATGGATTTAGGTCTAGGTTAAAGTGTGATGTGGTCTTCTTTCATTTCTTTCCACCATGAGAATGCTTAGTGCTGACGTAATTTGAATTTTCATGGTTGAGGTGCATATTTGTCCTTTGAGAAAGTTTTCAAGGTTGAAGAAGGTATAAATAAGTGATGAGTTGATGGAGAATTAAGTATAGAAGTGTGTGATGTGAATTGTAGTGGTGTGAAGTGTGAATTTGAGATTTGCAGTGCAAACTTCAATGAGTTAGACTTCTAGAAGTTGTGATCAAAAGGTTTCTATGATCTTCAGAAGGACTGTGAATGATTTGGTGATGTTGTGGTGGATTCTTTTATTGCATTGAGATAGTTTTCTCACTACAACATTATTCTTTCTTATTTTTGATAATCTTCTAAACACCCAAAATATTGAGAGGGAGTGAATCAATATTCTACTAAACCATTTAACTACTAACCATTCAATAAGTGAAACATATCTATCTCCAACTATAAACAAAAGCATGAAAATAATCATAACATCATATGACACACAAATACAAAGATTTTTACATGAAAAACCCAAAATGGGATAAACCATGATGAGGATTAGCTCACAATATATTATAATCAGTCATAAGATATTACAAGGCACACCCCTAGGACAAACAATCCTTGAAAGGGTCACTGCCAAAAGGATGTACTAATGAAATAGACCTTTTGTGTGTTGAGTTCAATTCCAATTAAGCTCTAGAAAACAAAATCCTACATAGGTTTTTAGATTCACAACAACTACCAACAACTTCACACAATATCACACTACCACACATCATTGCTTGTAATTTTTGCATAACACACATACATACATCTCTATCTCTATATCTATGTCTATATATCCAATACAAAAAAAAATCATACATATATACTGACTTACATCAACATACATCAATTAGGTTTGTAAAATTATATGTAAACATAATTTATTCAAAATAGCTTGTCGGATCAAAATAAAAACTTCTTTGGCACTCAAAACAAAACATGCAAGACATAAATTAGGTAGGCCTAGACCTAATAAAGAACTCTTTAATCACCCATGAAGTGAACAACACTTAACCTTGGCTAGAATAATGTTCAATGTCTACATGTCATTCTATTGTCATTTATATCTCTCAGCCTATTCAACCAAAATCATTGAAAAATGTCCACAATTGCCATTAATAGTACTGACTAACATATTAAAACTACATAGGTCTATCTTATGATATGAACAATTTTGGACCAGATTATCAGATTAGAGTACTTGAATCACTTTTACTGAATAGACAAAAACCACAAACCAATGTTGGAATCAATGACAACACACTAGAGGGAGTATTCTTCATTATTCCGACAATCTCCCCCTTTTTCATTGATGGCAACATGTGCCAAAAATAAAGGAAACAAAAATTGTCTTCACACTCCAAAACCAAAATTGTGCAAACTTAACTCCCCCTTTTAGATATGTACAAACACATAACTTCTCTAAAAAAAACAATTTCTTTACAAAATTAGTTTATCTCTACATAGACACTTCCTCACACATAACCTTCTCACCCTTTGAAATCAAGGACAAAGGTTAAAAAAAAAATTTCAACAAGAACTAGGGGCACCTTGTAATTCCTTAAGAATAGCTTCCCAAGCAGGTCTTCCATCATCCCAGATCCACTTTGCTCTAACAAGTGCTTAATGCAGAAATTCCAGTTCTACTAAGAATTCTTCTCCTTCTTCTGAAGTGGATGGATTAAGATTCATCTTTTCTAGTTTCTTGGCGTCCACCAAGGCACTTGATATAGGTATGTTTTTGGACATTACCAGATCTCCAAGTTGTCCAAAGCACCTCATAGCATCTTCTTTCTACCTTTGTAGGGTGAAAAACTTGCTCTGCAAGTCTACAATAGAAGTCTAGATAGGAAGTATAATTTCTATCATTTGCAATCTTGTAGGTTTTGAAGACATTAGAAAGTTGAGACTCTATTGAGTCCATTAAGTCTTAAATGTCTTGAGTGGCATCAGACCACTATATGTAATATACAAATAGTATCTAGGCTTCCTCTTCATAATCCTTTACCTCTTTCAAACTTTGCAACACCTTGTTGTGTGTGATTAAACATTTATCCTATTGAACTAGTAACCTTTTCTCTAGAATTATTACCTCTAACTATTTTTTAGTCTGTAGCATAAGGCTAGAGGTATATTGTTTGATAAAATCAGCCAAGAACTTTAAATTTTCAATAGGTGCTAAGGAATTATCAATTGTGGCACTAAGGGCTATCTCCTACAAAGCCCTAATAACTTCATTTACCAATTTGGTTCCTCTTTAATAAGTATGTTCAATTTCTTGTGTTCTGGAGTTAAGAAAAGTGTTGATGGTGTTTTTATGCACTTCTCAACACAGGTAGTGTGTAGGTGCACTACCTCTCTTGAAAGACAATCTTCCACAATCAAATTGCAGAACACTATCCCAAGGTCTCTTGGATGTTAGGTCATGACAGTGCATAGATACCTCAGTAGTTTGATGTGATTTGCTAGAATCACAAGGCAGTCTTACACAAGAAATGCAAAGCAAGGATACAAAGCATGGTAGTGGGATCTTGAAATGGAGTTCTTAGGATGGAAAGTTATTATGCATTGGCTATAGGTTCAAACAACATTCTTGGACTCCATTTTGTGGTTGGATTTGGCTTTACAATGTGCAACGAACCTTAAGCATAGGTCAGTCATTAAAGAAAAAGAAAAGAAGGCAAGGGAGAGGAAAAGTTCCTAAGTCTGCAACTAGCTATGAATAGTGACAATGGAGTTCTTGCAATGGACAATTTCTTAAAACAATATCCCACTTAACCAGGGATTTCACAGTATCACGGAAATTGTGCTATCTTCTAAGGTCTACAGATATTTTATCCTTCATCCACCACATACATGCATGAATCAAAGATAAATGTTTGGAGCAGCTTTGAAATCAAGTCTAGGCTAACTTTGCATAGCTATCTACCATCAGCAAATAGAAAAAAGTATGGACAAAGAAATCATCAACATGGCAGGAATTTTCATAATAACCCAACAACATTTCTAAATTCTACCCAAAGGAAGAAGACAGCTAACTAAAACTGTAAAATCTAAGTCAAATATCTAACATTGGAGACCGAATCAAGTAACATGAGAGAAACCAAGAAAATACACCAAGTCAATGTCTTTTCCTTATAAATTTATGTAGCATGTCTTTACAACAACTCAACTCTCTTTGCAAATGAGAGGAGAGCCCTATTTATAGTTTTCCAAAAGTCAAATGAATAGACACAATTAATTCTTATTGTGTGGCTAAGATTCATTACAAAATAGGGTTTCACCTACCCCCCAATAGATCACAATTTAAAATTACATTTTTGTCGCTTCGCTATTTTGTCTTCTTGTTGATGGCACTGTAGCCTTTTTGTCATTTAGAAAATTGCTATTTTTTTTTTGCTGTAGCTACTCTTCAGAAAGTTCTTCATCTTTAGCAGGGTTGTCTTCTTGTCCCTTGGAGGCTGTATATTCAATGAACTTGAGGATGACCTCCTGGAGTTTGCCTATTTCAATGACTTCACATCGCAGTGCCTGGTAGCTCCACTCCTTTGCATTTTATTCTAGCCTTTTCCAATCTTCATCATACTTTGAGCCTTGGTCTCTGAATAGCTCCGATTGGTCGAAGGTGCGGGCAGCAAAACTCAAGAATTTTGTTGTGATTTCTCCAGCTATCCCATCCTTCATCTTCTCCTAGAAGTAGGGTTTTATCTTCTCCAGATCCATTTGCACAGTGGGCATATCATAATCTGTCATCAGCTTAAGATATCAGGCACATTCCACCCGGATTTCCTTGATCCACTCAATATCTAGATCCACCTTGATCAAATTTTGCTCCAACCTCTCCTTCCAGTTATCAAAGTCTCAGCGCCATATATCCATCAGCCAATGATCCTCTTTCTTAAATGTGAGCTTCTCCTCCCACGTGGCTTCAGGAATCCAAAGGATAGCTTCAATCTTTGGAAAGGTTGAGTTGTAAGTTGCGGGGAAATTGATGCAGAGCCTCTTTGTGCTCTCTAGAGACTGCATCAAGTCCAAGAACTTGTTGGTTGTTCATACAACCTGGCCAATTCCCATATTTTTGATGTATAAGACTCGTCAGAACCAGTCCTCTGTGGTCTTCTCCAAGTTCTTTCTCCTCTCCATTTTATCGATCTGTTCCTTGGAAAGCAGTTGAGGTGCGGCCGTGGATGTAGTGGGCAGGTCGTCCACTGAGGACCATTACTGTATATAATTCGTTAAGGCTGCAACCTATGCCTTGAGTTCATCCTTTGAGATTTTATCCTACTTTATTAGGTGCACCACTGTGGCCGTTGACTCCTCAAGGTGCTCGACCTTCTACTCTTTGGTTGCAATCCCCAAGTCAATGTTGGAGATGTTATAACTTACCCCAGCCTGGCCAATTGTGGGCATTGCAATTTGTGTTGCTCGGGAGCCGGAAGCATCCATGGTTACTTTGGATCGAACCTTGGGCTTCTTCTCTTTCTTCATTGTGATCTGGGCTCGAGCCAAGATGGCCTCTAGCCTCACCCTTAGGTCCTTCAGCACAGGGGTCTTTTCTTTGAGTTTCTTCTCCAACCACTCGGGCACAGCAGATTTCCCCTTGGGCGAATCATGGCCGCCTTTGCCCTTCTCGGTCAATGCCAAGATTTTTGCTTCTTTTTTCTCTAGGGATTTTCCTTTTTCCTTGGCGGCATCTTCCTCCTCCTCATCAGAGTCATGGATGAATACGAGGTGCTTGACAAGCAGCCTGGTGGATGGTTGTCGAAAGGGACTTTCTTCTTTTGCTGTTTCTTCTTCTTTCTTCTCCTTAGTACCCTTAGCGTCGGGGCTTTTGACAACATGGGTTTTAGCTTCAGTCAAGTCCTTTATCTACTATTCTTCTGGTGGCTGCCCTTCTTCATCATGTGGTGATCCTTCTGTTTCTGCCCCAATGTTCTTCAATTGTTGTGCCATTTCTTCCTTGAGGTCATTATCAAAGGTTTGAATGATCACCTTAGCGTCAGAGCCGTCCTCCTCATCCCCACTCTCAGAAGAGCCTGTTTCCTCCTCCTCCTCATAAACCACCCTGTCAATGGTTCGGTGTTCATACTCTGGGTGCTCGTGGTACTCATCAGCCTCCTCCTCGATAGACTTTGAGGCCTCTTGCTCTTGCTCCTCCAACTCCTTTGAGATTAGCATTGTGGCCTCCATAGCTGGTGGCCCTGTCGGTGGTTGTGAAGGTTGAGCAGTTGCAAGGACTTGGGCAAGGGTTGCTTGGAGAGTTGGATCCATCAAGATTTGGGAGAGCTCAGAGGGAAGGTTTTGCATGTGTCTTGTAAGAGCCTTGGGCATAGTGGCAGTGGGAAGAGGCACTATTATGGTTGCCAGAGAGAGCGATGTGATTGGCAACATGGCAGCAGAAGAAGGGGGAGTGGTCATGCTAGAAGAGGAGTCAATGATTATTACCAACTCCCTCGGAGGCGAAGGGGCAAGATGGAAAAAAATTTCCACTGCCAGTGGGGATGCAGCGACCATAGCCAGGGAGGCAGGTGGTGCAACAGGAGGGGCAGGGAGAGCCAAGGGAGGTTGTAGTTCTTCCGCACCTTCTGCATGTTTGAGCCTTTTGGGGGATGAGCCTCCCGTTTCTTTCTTTGCATGGGCCTTTGGGTCTGGGGACTGCGCGGTCTCTATTTCCTTTCTTTTCTTGAGCCTGGTGACCGAAGGAGACTTGGAGGTCCCGCCAGTTGACATGGTGGCAGCAACATCCTCTGTGGCACTTGGCTTGCTTTTGAGCCCCTCATATGTCAATACTACTCCTTGTCACTTTAGATGAGCCACCTGTCCATCGATCCACTCCTTGGTACGAGTTAAGATTGGCTAGGTTATGGTGTCCAGGTCATCGACCTCCTGTTCATCCCAGTCAATCAATGGTATTGGTAGGTTGGCAACCGCAGGGTACCTCAGATGCATGATTGTGGACTCATCCTCCTCAACTTGGTCCAGCACTAGAAATGGCTACACCCTCCTTAAGAACTGCACAGTCATGCGCATGTAGTGCCTTGCGCGCACTTCCTTGTCATCTTGGCAGTCGGCCCAGAAATCTTCAATGTGATGGAGATGGGCATATGCTGACCCCAGTGCCTTCCTGACATGGCCATGTGGGTCCATCCATGGGCGAGTAGTGTGCAGGTCAAAATGGTACTCTTTCAGCTCCTTCTCGGAGTTACCAACACATTAGGAAGTCTGCAGTCGGTACATGCCCTGGCCAAGGGTCATGGGGTAGGAGATCCTCGCTATATGTTTGTTGCTAAAAATTGCTTGTAGGTGCTGAAGTTGCCGAGAGAGCTCCAGGAGGATGATTATGTTGTTGGGGTATCGGGGCAGCCTATTTGGCCTTTCAGTGAAGCCCTGGGCCCAGATATATGTGAACTTCAGATATTGGATATAGAGGAAGGCATATTGCTTCAGAAGTGCTCTGGCACTGTGGGAGACCCTCCTCTCAAATTCTCTGGAAATCAACCTGATGATATGGCCAATGAAGGCGTCATTCACTCTGCAGTAGTCTCTTTTGAAGTTGCGGTACTGGAGCTACGAAAATTTGTCAAAGGGTTTGAGTCCTCGCTTCTGCCCCTGATCGGGTGCCACAAACAACCTCCTGTACTATCTTTGATCCGCCAAGGAGTAGACAAGGTAGGAGGTCATATGAATTTGGAACTCTTTTTCAGGTTGACAAACTGCTCATGGAAGCAGTTGCTTATGATTCCTCCCTAATAGAATGAAACATTTGTTGTGACATCCTCGTTTCCACGTAGGATCTGCTCAATGAAATAGGCCATCCATTCCTGAAAGTAGGTGACCATAGGAAGGCCCATAACCTTGCTCAACATGGTTACTAGGTCATGGTAATCCTCGTGGAAATTGCTACGGAAGAGTTCTTGGGGAACCTTCGCAGCGTTGCCCCGTCTTTCCTTGAGCTAATGTACGTTTATCAATTTCTTGCATCCAGTCGAATTATCATCCCATGCCACCTGACATTCCTCTAATGTGGGGACCTCTATCTATTGGAATGTGGGAATGTGGAAGGTCTTGGTGATCCCCTCTGGCGACATGTTAGAGAGAATGTTGCCCTCCTTATCAACAATTGTTCTGGTATCAGTTTGGTATGCTTCCCAACAAGCCATGACCAACTCGGGTGCCATGAGGGATGGAGAGAAACTGACAGCCTTATCTATTCCACTCTACCTTATCAATCTGGCATTCTTTGTTGTCGGGTTGACCCTGACCCTCTGTGTGAATTCATCGATATCCACCTGGCCAATATTGGTGTCCGTGATTTCCTTCTAGTCTGTAGTGACCTTCAAGTGGAGCGGATCACTCTGGAATTGGTACTTCATCTGGTGCTTGTCCTCCTTCCCTCAAGGGGTCCTTCCTGACTTCTTCCCCTTGTCCCCTTCGGTGGATGCCCCTGAAGTTCCTACACCTGATTCCATATATTCTACAAGAAAGGGCAACGTCAGCATAATAGATCATAAAAAGCATTCATGTTAGTCCATATCTTGAAAACAATATTCATTTCAAATAATTAATCGAGCATATTATGAACTTTCATCTCTAGATGTTATTGATCTTTTGATTAAGGGAATTCAGACAATTCAGGCCCGAAGGGCCAGACTTCCCTGGCCCGAAAAGGTAAGCCAACAGCGGGGTAGAGGGCAAGGTCCGGAGCACGAATGACATCGATGAGTTTGCTGTGAGGTCAATGGAAGACGAAGTAAGGACACCCAATGGCCGGAGCCCAGAGACTAAAGGGATGTTGGGAGTTAAACCGTTAGAACACAAAAGCAAATGGGAATGTGGAGCTTGGTGACCGGGACGCCGGACGAGTTTCACCACGGAGGATAGCAAAATAGCCGGGGAACCCCGGAGGCAGAACCCCAGGTTCCCAGGCTCGAGAGGCCCGGTGAATGCTTGTTCAGTTTGAGGTTTCATGGTGAGGAGACAGTTGAGATCTGGCAGCCGGGGGGTAGGCGGGAGTTTGCAATTTCAAACGACGATATTCAAGCGAAATTCTGAGACATGAAGCCCGACGGGCCGGGTCCAGAGGGAAAAATCGCTGCCGGTAGGATTGTTCGAAGGTTTATAATCAGACGATGAATGTGGGTCTCGGGCCCAAGGAGGACATTTTCCCTACGTGAAGAATAGCTGCGGTAGGGAGAAACTCCGAATCGGCGAGGAGGGCTTCCTAGAGGGTTTCTCAATTTTCTAACATGTGGGTTTGGTGTGCAATTTCATGTTCTACCATTTTATGCCCTCCTATCAATTGTTAATTCATTTAAATATCTTGAAATCATGAAACAAAGCTCAAGAGGGGTAAACGGATGGCCTACCTCAAAACACACTATGCGGGAGATACGAGATCCACCTACAGTCGACGGAATGATGCTGAGGGCGATGATCGTGATGATGTCGAAGATGGTGGGCTCCAAACAGCAGTTTTTCCAATCACTCAGCAATCCTGTGAAATGAAAATGACCAGTTGGAGTGGGCATTTTATACCCCTAACTGCCATGAATGTTCGTATTAAATGCAAGTACAGTCGGCAAAAATTTGGTGGATTTGAAAAGGTCGGTGACGGGGGTAGGAACACTATGGCCCAGCGGCCATTTGAAGTTTCATGTTGGTTGATTGGCGGCGGTGGGAAGTGGGTCGGGGCCTGGAGGGCAGGATGCCGCCAGGGATCTGTCGTCAAGGACGGCGGAACCATCACGAAATTTGGGACACTAAATTTTAAACGGTCGGGCCTGGAACGACCGACGGTAGACAGGTATCCCCGCAGTCTTCGGTCAGCAAAACGGTGGGCCAGACCCAGGGGCAGGATGCTGTAGGAAGTCCACCGTCATGGACGGTGGAACACAGACGGAACCCTAGAAACAGAACTCCGGGGTTCAGGGTCCCGAGAACGAAATGCCGCAGGGAGATTACAACAAGTTTTTGCAGACAGCAAGAGGGGGTTCAGACCCTGAGGTCCGGAAGGACGTGGAGCGAACATCGCTGGGAACAACAATTCTAGCGGGGAAACCCAAAAGGAGAAACCCGAACGATCAGGCCCAGCAGGGCCCGAGGCCGTTGGCAGGGAGAAACTGCCAGAGGGACTCCGCGAGGCACCAGAATGCAACAAAAATAAAAGGGGAAGGCATGGTCGATTTATGATGGGACTTTGAAGCAACATCGACCATCTGAGACATCAAAAAAGGGAGGCACACAAAACAAGGCGGTGACAAAAATGACCTGACAAGGTGAAAGAAAAGAGGGTCCCCGTTCCGAACGGGGTGTGTGTGCTAAGGGCACAATAAAAAGTACCACAAATATTCATCTTTTCCATGAGTGAAATCTTACTTAGATCCACATAGCTTGGGTATAATGGAAGTTGAATTAACTGAGGTAGTAGCACAGGATGAATCCTTGCTTTCCTTGTCAATAGGCCCTTAATAGTACTCCTAGAGGATTCTCTAGATGGATTTGATAACTCAGTGGCCTTGGGGGATTTTTCTTCAATTCTTCCAATCTTTGTTTCTTCCTTGTTTTCTTCTTTCTTTTCCTCTTCTTCTTCTTTTGAGGGTTTTTCTAACGGTTTTTCTTTCTTTTTTTCCTCCTTGTCTTCATCATATTTTCCATCATTTCCCTTTTCATCATTGTTTCCTTCATCTTCATTCTTATCTTCTTTATTATTTCTTGTATCCTCATGGTATAATTTTGGATTGTTACCAATGTCATTCTTATGTCTATCTTCACTATTTTTACTTTTTTTTCCTCTATATCATTTGAAGGAGAAAACATCTCTAAAGAAACATGTGTATCACCAACCATATCAAAAATAGGATGATCCTTTACTTCTATAACATTAGTGAGCTCTTGTGCTTGAGCTATATGAGATGAAGAACTGGTTCTCATCCCATATTCATTGCCATTTCCCAAACTGTATCAAGAGTCTCTTTCCTTAACCTTTCTATATTATCTTTTTGTTTAGTCATTAGAAGAGTGAATCTCTATTTGACCTTGAAAAACTTATAGCATTCATTTAACAAGGTAACAACATCTTCCTTAGATAAGGAGGATCCATATCTATTCAAGTCATCATATTTCATTTTTTCATCAATAGTTATAGCTTCATGCCTTCTTTGTAGTAAAGATTCCCATACATTCTCACTCACATTCATCCTTATAGTTTCCATATTCTCATAAAAACTAATCATGTATTGAATGAAATAATCTATAATTGTTTTCTTATCTTCTTTATTAGCGTCATCAAATAACCTAGTACTAGCTAGAAAATACTCAGATTTTATCATATTATTTACTAAACCTTCCATCTTTATAGGTGGATGATCACTTACCAAAGGAGAGCTAGGAATGTTATCCATAGGTTTTGATGCACCTTATTCACCTTTCTTCTCCTTCACATGAATTTTGAAACCATTATTTCTTCCTTTGTCTCTTCATCAAATGAGATGTCAACATTGTCTCTAGTTTCAGCTTCTTCATTGTTGGTGGAGTTATTGCTTATATTCCTTTTCAACTGTTTCTCTTCTTGCAAGCCAAGATCAATTTCTTCTTGTATAGCATCGCTCATGTTCCTTTTTCTATTTTCCTTTTGATTTATTCTTCTTCTAGGGGTGCCAAATGGTGCAATAGGGGGTACATTTCTCTTCTTGGAAGATTTTGTGTTGGGTCTAGAGGAAGCAGTTACAATAATCGTTGTTGGGGTACTATTCTCTACCTTCTTTCCTTTTTCTTCTTCCATTTTAATGATATAGCCATCTTTTCATTAGTAAATTCCTTTAGCCTTTCAACATCATCCTTAGAAATTGAATGCACTTGAAAGAATGCCTCAACATTTTTATTTACTCTTTTAGTCCTTTGAGGTGTTGAGGTTTCCAAATGAACTTCGATAGGATTCTCTTCATATGTTTCATGACACGGTAGAGTAGGATCCTTAGGACTGCTTAATATCATTTCAATGAGTCCTTCAACTATTTTCTCATCAATCTCATATCGTAGATGCTCTATCCATAGAGTTCTATGTTCTACCACCTATGATGCACTCATCAGTGGACACAAGAAAAGTTATCTCCTTTGCATATTTCTTAACTAGGTTCCTTGGAACTCTATCTCTTTCATACATGTTCTAGAAAACTATGAAGAATGTAGTTAAAGCATCACTTTATTCTTTGAAGTCTCCAAGGCTATGTAATTATTGGAAGATTTGATATGCCACTAGTCTGTTATGATTCCATATAATGTTTTTCCTTCTAGGTAGTGCTTTTAGAAAGTAGAATAGAAAAAAAACCTACCAAAGTACCAAACTTGAATGCATACTTCTTTGTCTTAGTTTGGTTTAGGTTATCAATAATTTGCTTCTAGAACAACTCACATAAGTTTAACTTTTTACTCTCTGATAGGATGCGCTTTTAGGACTAGCTCTCTTGGTGTACATTGGTTTATCGAGACACAAAATGACAGGTGGAAAGAGTTAAAGATGAGGTGATAGATTGATGGATAGATCGTGCAATGTGCATGGTTATCATTTTCCTTCTCTAGTCCTCCTTGTCATTGGTTTCTTTCTAGTTTCTAGCCTTTCCCTCACCACTCCTTTATTTGTTAGATAGGGCAGGTAGTTTGTTTAGCTTTCAACAATCTCTTCTCAGGTGGGAGGGAATTTGAGGCCATCAGTCTAATAGGAATTAAATTCCCCTCATATTTGTTAGCCACCATGTCTTATGCAACATAAATTGTAGTTGCAGGAATTGAATTACCTCTATTGGTAAAGTAAATTTTCTGACCAATCATGACTGCAACATATCTTATAGTAGGGTTTGCAATGGGTTTGATTGTCATTGCTCTCCCATCACATGTGGCACCAGTTGGTTTCATGACCACATCATTCTTCATATATTTTAGCACTAGTATAGGTCCAATGTCATAGAGGCCAGTTACATATTTAATTAATGCCTTGGTAATAACTCTAGCTACACTTTTCCACACAAATTTATTATGCACTCTACTAAGTTCCATCCTTACAAAATTTGCATCCTTCTCACTACAAAAATCTAGGAACCAATTCCTTACATCTAGTTTCTTCCTTACAAGATTTTCATATTCTAGCTTCACTAAGGAATCATCTTCAACTAACTCCTTAAACCATTGATCCATGAGCACCTGATGGTCAAATTATTCCAATTTCATATGAATGTAGGTTGTAGTATCCTTAGTGGGTAAAACACTACTCAAAATTTTTGAAAATGTACCCATGGGGTCCATTTCATAAACCTTCCATGAAAATATTCTAAATCTTGATTGGGGTCTCTTGGAAGTCTCAACCATAGTGGGAGTGGCCATTTTCCCCTTAATTTAATTGTATATGCTTATGGAAGTTGCTTCCAATTCAAGCCCACATAGTACAAATAGTTGAAAATACCTTTTTCAAGCTTCAACGAAAACTAGGGTTTGATGCTAGATACTTTGAATCACCTTTAAATCTCTTCAACTCACTTATCTTTCTTATGAAAATGTAAAAGTGATTTAACTCAACTTTAATTTTTACTTTATACCTTACCAATTTTCCCTAATTTTTCATGTAATGCATTCTACCTTCAAAAAGCTAATAAGAAACTTATGAATACACTATAAACCCTAAAATGCTCCACAAATCTCCAAAATTGCATATTTTTTGTTGAAATATTTTTCAACACTTTTAGAATGACATTTTATGTTGCATATCCTCGTGTCACTACTTGACACCTCTTATATTAGGGGTTTATAAGATTTCTTTGTAATTTCTCCCACTAAATCCACTATTGGGTTTAGTTTTTAGAAGAAGTATCTACACCAGATTTAGGTACATATGCATTTTGATTCATCCTTATTCTCAATTTCTTCCTTTTTCTTCAAAATTTTATCCATTTCCTTTTTAACTTTAGTAGGTTCCACTTTATTCATAATTTTATTCCCTTTTTCTGAATTAGACTTCTTACCATTTTTACTTCTACAAAATTTTGAAATATGTCCTGGTTTATTGCAGGTGTAGCACACAACCATTTTTTGACCAAACTAATTTTTATTTAACCTTGATCTACATCAGTTAGTTTTATATCTAAATGCATTACATGTGTAGCAATATCCTTGAAAAGATTGAATCATTCTACTAGTATTGGATCTATTCATCATCATTATCTGACTTCTGCACTTAGTAGCTCTATGTCTAAATTTGTTGTAGGAAAATAATTATCGAGAAAATAATCCAACATTCTGATTCATTCTATTTATGCATTTTGTTGCTTTGTGACCAAATTTATTGCATGAAAAATAAATACCATTGAAATATTGGTACCCCTAAGCATTAGGTTGTCTAATAGGAATCCTTTTGATATTGCTTCTTTGATTCTTGATCTATCTACCATTGCCTTGAGTCTTCCTTTGATTTTCAACCTACTTAGGAGTTTGATTTTCCTTTGAGCTTTTTCCTTCTTCAAGTCCCAAACCACTTTTTTCCTTAGAGAGTTTCTGAAAAGAAATCAAATCATCATGAAATGTAGTACTTACTTTGAATTTTCTCATGATTTCTTGCTTTCTCCAAGTCAAACCTTAGGGTTACCACTTGTTCAATCTTTGTACATTCATCAATTTTTCTTTGGATTTCAACCTTTTGATGATATTCAATTCTTTTCTTTTCTTCCACTTGTACCTTTAATTCGATGATGTCCTCATTTTCTTTCTTCAAATGATCACTTACTTCTCTATGCCTTTCTTTGAATTTATTGATTTGTTCTCTTTTTTTCTTGATGTACTCATTTGCTTCTTTTAAGTTTTCCCTTTGAGTTTCTTTCTCATTTTTCAATTCTTTCTAGATCTTCAAGAGCAACATGGAGTTCTTCAATTATAGAGATCTCTTCCAGAGGAACACGATCCTTTTTCTTATCCATGTGTTCAAACTTCAAGATCTTCCTTAAGTTGTTAATAATTTCATAAGGAACCAAGCTTTGATAACAATTGTTGAACACCTAGAATACTGAGAGGGTGGTGAATCAATATTCTACTAAACCATTTAACTGGTAACCATTCAATAATTAAAACATATCTAGCTACAAATGCAAACAAAAACATGAAAGGAATCATAACATCATATGACACATGAACACCAAGATTTTTATGCAAAAAACCCAGAATGGGAAAAACCATGGTGAGGATTAGCTCACAATATAATATATCTGATCATAAGATATTACATGGCACACTACCAGGAAACACTTTCCTTGAAAGGCCCATAGCCTAAAATGATTATAAAATATTATGTCTCACTACCAAAAGGATGAACTAATAAAATATACCTTTTGTGTGCTAAGTTCAGTTTCAATTAAACTCTAGAAAACAAAATCCTACACCCATTTGTAGATTCACAGCAACCACGAACAACTTCACACAATATCACACTATCACACATCACTACTTGTAATTTTCCCATAACACACATACATACATCTCTATCTCTATATTTGTGTCTATATATCCAATACAAAAAAAATTCATACATATATATATCGACTTACATCAACGTACATCAATTAGGTTAGCCTAATTGGATGTAAACATATTGATTAAAAATAGCTTGTTGGCTCAAAACAAAAACTTCTTTGGCACTCAAAAAAAATGTGCAAGACATAAATCAGGTCAGTCCAAACCTAATAAATAACTCTTTAATCACCCACGAAGTGAACACCACTTAACCATGTCATTCAAAAGAGTGTACAATGCCTATATTTTGTTATTCTATCATTTATATCTCTCAACCTATTCAATGAAAATCATTGAAAACTTGTTCACAACTACCATTAGTATTACCAACTAACATATTAAAACCAAATAGGTTGATTTTATGATATGAACAATTCCAAACCAGATTACCAGATTAGAGTACCTCAATCACTATTTACTAGATAGACAAAAACTATCACAAACCAATGTTGGCATCAATGACAACACACCATAGGGCTTCTTCTTCATTATTCCAACATAATCTAGTGGTGAGCCCTTCTTTCTTTTGGGTAGTGAGCCCTCTAATAGTGAGACTTTTGTATTTAGTATTGCAATTACTTTATGTTGTGAGCTTATCTTCGTTGTGATTTTTCCCTTCTTGGGTTTTCCATGTAAATATGGTGTTCTATTGTACATGGTGTTGATGTGTTTCATTTTCTTTTATTTTATTTCATTCTAAATCATTATAATTTGTATACACATAAAAATGGTCATGTCTATAATCCTGACAATTAATTAAATATTTATTATTTAATTAATTTATCTAAAAGTCCTCTACATATGATTAAATTTAATTAATTTAATTGTATTGTTCATTCATCTTATTCTTTCTTCATGATTAAATAAATTTATTTTATTTAATTATTTTCATACATCCACTTAATTAATTAAATAAATACATTTTATTTATTTTAATTATCATTGTTTGAATTTAAATTAAATCTTTTGATTTAATTAAGTTTAAACATTTTTCTTTCTTCTATTTTTAATTCTTCTTCTAATTAATTAAATATTTCATTTAATTAATTTCATAAAAGTGGTTTAATTAAATAAACCTTATTTAATTAAATATCTTTTGCTTTCTTTCTAAATCACAATTTGATATTTTATCTAATTGTGAAATCTTCTCATATCATAATTAAATATTTTATTTAATTATGAGATCTTCTGCTTTTTTCAAAAATCCATATTAAAGCTTTCTTCTTATCACAAACTTTCTTCTGCTTTAAAAGATTAATTAAATATTTTATTTAATTAAGAAAAAAGTTGAATATCCTCCACAAATAAATAATTGAATTTTTAATTCATTATTTATCAGCTTTAAATCTTTCTTTTATTCTTTAAAAAAAAGATGATTTCTTATCTTCTTATCTTCTTCTCTGTCATAAAAATAGAAAAATCTTGTTCTCAAGTTTTCTTCTATTTTCTCTTCAGTTTCATCCTTCTTCAACCATTCGATCTGTCAGGAATTATCACAACCATCAATCAAGACAGCCAATCAGAATCATTTGAAAAACTCTATAAATACTTGTGTGAATCCAAGCATTGGTAATAGGCAATTAATTAGAGTTCATGCATTTAATTCATTTAGCATTTTAATATCATAGCATCATATTTACTTCAAGCATATTAGTTCAATTCCATATCATAGCTTAATCTTGCATCATGCATCATATTTAAATCTCATTCTTTAGGAAGACATTTTGTTGAGCCTAGCCTACAATCTGAGAGCAAAAGATAGAATCGACAAAAATGCTAAAGATAGAGGACAATAGGATGACAATCGAAATAGAATACTGAGTTTGCATTTATTTACTTTTTATGTTCTGTTTTGATACAATGTCTTATTGGTGTGCTTGAATAGTATCTGTTTTAATTCATTTATGCATATTATTTTTGATCACACATTTCTGGCGCCCACCGTGGGGCCTATGCCCCCATTTTAGACTTCTTTCACGCAGGTCTTCTTGCAGGTTTTCTGGCATCTGGCAGCGCATCTGGGAGATCCAAATTTTTTTCTTTTTGCAGGTACTTTGGCGCATATGAAGACTGTTTCGGCGCATCTGGGAATTTCTGTAGCACATTTGGGAAACAAAGTGGCACATATGGGCATTTCTGAAGAGCACATAGGAGTTTAAGTACTACATATAGGAAATCATTTAGTATATTCAAATATGTTTCGGAAAAATTAAAAAAAAAAAAATTGCATTTAGATTAGCGCATATAGGTTCTGTTTTTGCGCATATAGGTTCTATTTTTGCGCATATAGGTTTTGTTTTTGCACATATAGGTTATGTTTTTGCACATCTATGTTCTGTTTTTGTGCATATATGTTCTGTTTCTGTGCATTTGAGTAACAAAGTCACACATTTGGGTTGTAATAGAGATTCTGAGTCTGACGCCTTCCGCAGACAGAATTTCTTTCTTTCGTTCTTGCTAGATTTAAAATGGATCAATCTAGGGTAGCCACCACATCTTTATCATGCAGTTAAAATGAACCCCATGTCTGTTGTGAAGCAAAATCTTCACTTAGATTAACGTATTTTTTATTTTGGTGCACCTAAAATGAATCTGTCTACTCTTCTTGTCTGTGTTTGAAAGTGGTAGGTGACTATGCTCTCACCCTATGCAAACTAGGTGATCAGAAAATTAGACCCACTTTTCCCTGTGTAACCTTGACTTGATAATCGAAGTATCCTCTCCCCTTGCGCACTTGTGTGATCCTGGGTGCAAGAGAAATGGTTATTGACTCTAGAAATTGGGCTTGCCTGGGGATTTCATCACCTCAACGCGACTCAAACCGGCAACGGAGCTAAGGCCAAGCTACCCCCAACCGGTATATAAATGTAAATCTTAAGGGAAAACCTAAGGTTGCTTGTGCCGATGTGTCATACGGACAGAGTTGTACTCCTTTAAACCCTATTGAGCTTAACCTCTTCAGGCTGGAGTGCCACCTTAATGGTGATTAATCTCTTGCCCCATGTATGGCCACTTGAACGGGGGTCCCGAACTAAAAAATCTTGTGTAGTAAGCAAAAATCCTTCTATTTGCTAGCGCAGCACCGGTCGGTGTGAAGGTATCCACACTTTCGCAGTTTGTAGTAGAGGTGATCAGCTCGCCATGGGAGTTTCATGGGGGTTGGAAGCTTGGTTGGCCTGAGAAGAGAGTGCACTATAAGGGGGAGCCCGTGCAGCCAAGCTTCTGAATTCACACACTACAGATATGCGGTTACATGGAATCTAGCGGATATTGTCCTAGCCTAACCTAGGTTGTGCTTGTCTTATTCTGTGCTTGGTTACGATCAACTTAAATCAGACTGTTTGTTGTGCTTTCAAAAATATCAATTTAGATAAAAGATCATCCAAAACGAACATGAAAAACTTTAGCTGAAAATTTTCAAAACTGGTCAAAAACTGTCTTTGAAACTATTTTAGCGCATCTAGGAAAAACTATAGTGCATATACAATCTATTCTGGCGCATCAACTTCCTACCTGAGCGCATCTGAGTAATCTTCCAGCGCATTTAGGGACTGTTTTAGTGCATATACTTCTTGGTTTAGCACATCTAAGCTCTGTTTCTGCGCATTCAAGGTGTTCTGTAGTGCATTGGACTCTTTCTCCAGTGCATATACCTCTTTCTGCAGCGCATTTAGGGAACAAAATAGCGCTTTTAGGTTTCTGTCAAAAATTTTACAGACCCGAATTTCTGACATTTCTCTCCCATGTTGAGGAAGTGGAAATCAACCAAGTTTGTCAAGAAATCAGTCTCTAATAGGATCAAGAAACCCAAAACAAACTTAAGTTACAAAGAAACCCTAGACTGTAGAGAATTTTTGTATAAGAGTCGACACATCTTGCTCCATTATTGCAAATTTCTCCATAGATACCAAGACTACATTAGAGGATTCACTGACAATTATGTTGTATAACCTTTAGCTACTCAAGCTTATTATAAAATATTAGCGTTATCTCAACATCACAATCTTAATCAACCTCTTGAGTTTGAGAATATACCACAACCTTCGATTGAATATTCAATAGATCCTAGTCAAATCCTTCAGTGACCTTTTTGATCATATCATAAGATTCCTTTCATATGCCTGTTTTTACAAGATCTCAACACAATAAACTAGGAGAAAACTCTCAATAAGAAACTCCTACCCATAACATTCAAGAAGAAGGTGAACATGGTAGTCCTCATTTTAGTGTGAATCGCAATCCTCTTTTCAGTGATGACAATATGGCTGATAGAGAGGTAAATACATATCATAAGAACAAAGACATGAACAAAAGTCCCATAGATAGTGATGATGAGCAAGAGGAAGAACTTCACCTTAGAGAGGCTGAACAAGACCCCAAGTTTCTTAAGGCCATAGAAAAGATCCTACAATGTGATAAAGAAAAGTATTTTCTCTTCCTAGCCGATCAAGGAGCTAAACTGCCTAAGGATTTCGATACTAAGAAATTAAAGAGCAAAGAAGAAGAAACATCCCCATCTGATCTTACTGCTCTTACACAACAATTTAAGGCACTCCAAGGACAAATCAAAGAGTTACAAGGGGGGACCACAACAAAGAAATACACTCTTGATGACATATGTCCTTATCCTTTTGATAGAAGTCTCAACATGATTACATTTCCTAAACATTGTGAAATTCCCAAATTTGATCGTTATAATGGGAAATCAGATCCAATTGACCACGTTAGAGACTTCTAAAACATGACATTGGAATTCACCCACGAGGATACTTATTTATTGTGATTATTCCCTCGGAGCCTTGGATTTAACTCTATGGAATGGTTATCTAAGATTACACCTCCTATTCAAACATTTGAGGAATTGATCAATTTGTTCATAACACAATACACCTACAACATCCAACACCAAATCACCATGATTGATCTTTACAAAGTTGCACAAAAACCTGGTGAACCTTTCACTACCTTTCTTCAAAGATGGAGAAGAATGTTCGCTAGGTATCCACGTCATGTTCCTGAAAAGGAAAAAATGGTTACTTTCATCAACAGCCTAAATTCAGAAATGAGCTATCGCTTAAATCTACATTGTCCACCCTCCTTTGAGAAATTGATTGAGGATGCCATCACCATCGAAAGTGCTTTGGTCAAAAGAGGGACAATAAAACTTGACAGGGACAACCCTAGCTCATCTAACCATTACAACAATCAAGACAAGTCTAAATTTTGGACTCGCAACAAAAACATTGTAAACGATGGTGTTGTAGATGCAAATCATGTCATGACTAAGCCGTTTGTTCTGAGTACTCCAAATACTACTCATAACAATAATTACAACAATGTCAATTCCGTCACGAATCAAGGAAACAATCTTCCACCTCCAACAAACAACAATCAGGGGACTGTCAACAACCAAAACTATCGTGGAAACAACAACAACAACACCTTAGGGAATACCTCAAACACGAACCCACAACACTTTTTATTCTTCTCTAGTAGAAGAAATTTCACTCCACTAGGACAATCCTTGGAATCTGCTTTCAAAGAGGTTATGGAAAAAAATGTCCTTACTTTGCCACCTCAACGCAATTATGAACCTAGTGTAAAACCTCCATCATGGAATGAAGCTTATTATTGTGATTATCATAGGTGTAGAGGTCATTGTACAAACAACTTTCAAGCTTTGAAGCATGCTATTCAAGACCTAATTGACAAAGGCATTATCACAGTAGAAGGACAACAAAAATCCAATGAAGATCACCAAGCATTTCGCAACCCTCTACCAAATTATCAAAAGGGAGAGTCTTCTAACAAAAATGTGAACCAAATCGATGACACTGTAATTTGTCACCTCTATACGGACGATGAGCGAGTCAACGTTATAAAAATCAAGGAAAAGATAGACAATAGACAAGTTAATGTCACAACGAGAGCACAAGCTAAAGTTGTCTTGAAGGGTGCTTCTTCGAAATCCACTGAGATCTTCCCTCCACATCAATATGACTTAGTTAACCAACTTCTAAAAACTCTAGCTCAAATTTCTATTTTATAACTCCTGAAAATTTATCTTGCACATAAGGAAATTTTAGACAAGGCCCTTTTTGAAACAACTATATCCACGGATTTGGATGTGAACCGATTTCAAGCCATGGTAGGAAATTTGTCTTCACCTACGTATCTTTCATTTTCAGACAAAGATGATGTTTCCATGACTCATCCCCACAATTCATCATTATACTTAGAGGTCATGATGCATAAATTCTGTGTTAAACATGTCCTAATAGATGGAGGGGCTCGTTTAAATATATGTACCTTGAAGGTGGTTCAAGCTTTAGGATTTTCAGAGGACTCCATTGATCCTAGAAGGAAGATTACTATAAAGGCCTATGATGATGAGGAAAGAATGTCTAAAGGTCTAATCATGCTACCAATCAGAGTGGGACCTATTATCAAAAATACCTTTAGTCAAGTTTTAGACCGGGATCTTGCATACAACATCTTGTTGGGTCATCCTTGGATTCATGAAATGCAAGCTGTTCCGTCCACTTACCATCAATGTCTTAAGTTTCCATATGACAAACATGAAATCACTATATCAGCTGATAATTCAAACACCCAAACCTGTGCGAATTTCAAAGCTAATCATGATACTTTGGTTCCAAACAATCGAGAAGCACTTGCTAATACTTCTCCTAAGAATGATACACAAATCAGTCAATTAGGCAAAAGCTTTGATAAGAAACTGCAGTTCAAGGAAAGTGGAGTTGGGGAATATTCTCTCTGTCTTACTAATCTACCTACATCACCTCGATCACATGGACAACCTTCTATTACACAACAACAGATATCAGTAGCATCAACATCAGCACAACTACAAACATAACCAACTACCAAGTTCAATGGACAATTTATCAAAGAAAAATTCCCTCTGGGGGATCGTGAAGATACATCAATTCTGAATTGGCTTTATAAGGATGAAGATGAAATAGTTCTAAATGTCACCTTACCAACTGACATATATGGGAAAGGATATTCCATCATGCAAAAGATGGGATATGACAATGGTCCTCTTGGAAAAAGAAAAGAAGGCATAGTTGAGCCTATACATCTTCCAGGGCTTGCTGCATTTGATAAAACTGGACTAGGCTATGACGCTACCCCATCCAACCAATCACAGGGTAATGTGTTTACACTACAAGAAGGTTCTGATAACAAAGAGGCATGTTTGGCATCAATCCTAACGTTCATAGAAAATAACTCTGATACAGATTATGATGAATATGAATGGCATACCATCCATGATGATGAATTTTGGAGAGACAAAGAGGTAGATGTCGTACGCAAATATACACCAACTTTAATCAAAGAAGAAGGTTCAGGGTCCCAACCACAAGAATCTGGACTACAAAGCAACTATGAGTCTAGTGATACTGAGTCAGATCTTAATGAACAAGACTATCAGGAGAATAGTACCATCATTGATCTACCTCATGCCTTGGATCCTACCAATAACTCTGTTTTGACCCTAACCATCACCGATTTCACATGACCAAATGACTTGTTACCTTTAATCCATCCTGATCTCATTGACTGGGATCTAACTGAACCTATTGATATACCTATTTTTCCAAATGACGAAGCTATCATAAACTTCCTTTCCGCAGATGATGTAAATAATTGTTCCACTAGCGATTTTCAGTATGAAGTCTTTAATCAGGAGAGTGTCAAGTCTCCTAGCTACAAAAATGAAAATAAAGAAAAATGATCAAGTGGCGAAAACCAGAATCTGGCAGTACTAGATCAGACAAAAGATAAAATAAAGAGTGTATCAGATGGTGAAAACCTTTTCAAGGCACTAGCTAATGGGAAACTTGACACTCTCCCAGAGCACTATCATGAGAGATCTCCCATCTTGGTCGAGCCTACAAAAGAAGTCAATATTGCAACTACAGATAATCCAAGGATTCTACAGGTGGTTGAATCAATGACAGATAAAGAAATCCCAGAGTTCATGAACTTTCTCAAAGAAAATCAGGTCAATTTTGCTTGGTCATATACGGACATGCCAGGTCTTGATCCGGATCTCATAATGCATCATTTGTCTATTAAACCAGGAGCTAAACTAGTGAAACAAAAACTCAGAAAGATGCATCCTCATGTTGCACTGCTAGTTAAAGAACTCAAGAAACTCCTAGATGCAGGATTTATAAGATCAATTGCCTATGCAGAATGGATTTCCAATATTGTCCCAGTAGAAAAATTGGATAAACGCATTGGAGTGTGCATTTATTTCAAAGATCTCAACAAAGCTTGCCCTAAGGATGATTTTTTGCTTCCAAGTATTGACACTATAGTTGATTTAACAGCTGGCCATGCCATGTATTCATTAATGGATGGTTTCTCTGGTTACAACCAAATCAAGATTGCACCAGAAGACCAAGAGAAAACAACTTTCACTTGTCTGTGGGGAACATATTGTTGGAATGTCATGCATTTCGGTCTAAAGAATGCTGGGGCTACTTATCAAAGAGCCATGACTACAATCTTTCATGACATGATGCACACATTCATGGAAGATTATGTGGATGACATATTGGAAAAATCATACACCAGAGAAAGACACCTAGAGATACTGTCAAAAATATTTACCAGATTGGAAAAATTCAAAGTTCACCTAAATCCTTAGAAATGTGTTTTTAGGGTCACATCTGGAAAACTTTTAGGATATATTGTTTCAGAAAAAGGAATTGAAGTAGATCCCGCTAAAGTTTAGGCAATCATGGAGATGCCTCCTCCAAAGAACATCAGTCAATTGAGATCATTACAAGGGTGACTTCAGTCCATCAGGAGATTCATTATGCAATTAGCCGACAAAAGTCTACCGTTCACACATTTCCTGCATAAGAATGTTCCTTTTAGATGGGATGACAAATGTGAAATGGCATTTCAACAAATCAAGCAGTACCTAATGAACCCTCCAGTTCTAGTACCACAAAATTCAGAAAAACCATTGATCCTGTACATTGCTGCAACCGAAACATCTCTAGGGGCATTATTAGCACAAGAAGATCGTGAAGGAAAAGAACGTGAAATCTATTACATCAGCAAAACACTGACAAGTCATGAACTTAACTACACTTTCATTGAGAAGGCTTGTTTAGCAGTAGTCTTTGCTTCACATAAATTTTGACATTACATGCTAACTCATACAATCAATCTTATTTCAAAAATTTATCCACTCAAGTATCTACTAAGTAAAGCATCACTAACAGGAAGGTTAGCAAAATGGGTTATGATTTTGAGTGAGTTTGACATCCACTATGTTGATCGCAAAGCAATCAAGGGACAAGTTATCGCTTATCAACTAGCAGACGCTCCCCTACAAGTAGAGCACCCCTTGCACATTGAATTTCCAGATGTCGATGTTTTCACTATAGAATTCAAACAACTATGGTCCTTATACTTTGATGGTTCTTTTACTCAACATGGATCGGGGGCAGGCATTCTCTTTGTCACCGCTCAAGGACATACCATCCCTCGGTCATATAGGCTAATGTTCCCATGCACCAATAACATAGCCAAATATGAAGCACTAATCACCGGACTAAAGACAACATTGGAATGGAGGATTACCGAGCTACAAGTTTATGGTGACTCACAGTTAGTCATTAACAAAATCAATGATGATTATCAGACTAAAGATGATAAATTGCTGCCATACAAGAAGATGGTCGATGACTTCAAGAAGTACTTTGTGGACATCCAATTCACACAAATTCCAAGGCTCGATAACAAAGTAGCTGATGCTATGGCTACGATTGCATCATTGGTACAACTCCCAGAAAAATAGACTCGCTATGAATTTTTGGTGGAACAATTATTTACACCTACTTATGACACACCTGAAAGCCAAATTATCTACCACTTGGTAGGATCCAATTCACCCTAGTATGGTAAGATTTATGCCTACCTAAAAGATGACATTTTACCACCTAATTTATCCTGTAACCAAAAACGTAAATTTATCTGACAATCCTCTCGCTATACCCTTATCGCTGATATCCTTTATCGCCGTGGTCTTGATGGTACTTTACTTTGATGTCTTGAACATGACGAATCTGACAAAGCTTTACAAGAAGTTCATGGGGGCATTTGTGGTACTCATTCAAGTGGACTAACCTTATCCAAGAAATTGATTAGAATGGGTTACTATTGGCCTACAATGGAGAGGGAATTATTCACTTTTGTTAAAACATGCCCAAAATGTCAAATTCATGGGAATCTTATTTATGCTCCTACACAAGAGCTTCACTTGTTCACACCAACCTGGCCATTTTCTTAATGGGGGTTAGATCTAGTAGGGAAAATTCATCCTTCATCCTCAAATGGGAATAAGTTCATCATCACGGTGACAGAATATTTCACTAAGTGGATTGAGGCAGTACCTCTCTCTAAAGTCACTGGAAAACAAATTTCATCCTTCATACTCAACTACATTATTTGTCGATATGGTATTCCTAATGCCATTATTACAGATAATCGTCGACCTTTCAAGAATCAGGATGTTGATGAACTTTGTGAAATATTCCATATTCAGCACAGATATTCAACGCCTTACTATCCACAAGGGAATGGCCAAGCAGAGGCCTCAAACAAGACTATACTAAAGATTTTTAAGAAGACCGTTAATGATTCAGGGAAAGATTGGTATGTTCAACTCAATCTCGCCTTGTGGGCTTACAGAACTCGTGTTCGAACGCCAACAGGAGCAACACCTTTTTCCCTTGTCTATGGAGTAGAAGCCATATTGCCTTTAGAGGTTGAAATACCATCACTAAGAGTATCGCTGAAAGGTCTCATAACAGAGGATGAATACAGAGTTTCCCGACTACAAGAGTTAGAACTTCTAGATGAAAAGAGACAAAGAGTAGCTGACCATTTGAAAGCATATCAACAGATGATGTCTCGCAACTATAATCACAAAGTAAAGCCATGTACCTTTTAGGTGGGTGATCTAGTTCTGAAAGACAACCCACACAATCAACAAGACAGAGAAAAGAAAGGAAAGTTTGAACCAAATTGGCTAGGCCCTTACGTGGTTATTGCAGTGTACGGTTTGGGAGCATACAAGTTATCAACACCAGAAGGAGACCTGTTTGATGAACCCATCAACAGCATGCATCTCAAGAAATATTATGTTTAAGTCAGCTATCATCATCCAGAAAAAGTCTTGAAGAAATACAAAAATAGTAGAAAAAGTCCTGAAGAAATACAAAAATAGTAGAAAAAGTCCTGAAGAAATACAAAAATAGTAGAAAAAGTCCTGAAGAAATACAAAAATAGCAGAAAAAGTCCTGAAGAAATACAAAAACAGCAGAAAAGGTCCTGAAGAAATACAAAAATAGCAGAAAAGGTCCTGAAGAAATACAAAAACAATAGAAAAAGTCCTGACGAAATACAAAAACAGTAGAAAAAGTCTAGAAGAAATACAAAAATAGTAGAAAAATGCAAAAAAATAAAAAAAATGTCATAAGGTGAAAACCTGGCAAACAGGCAGTCTATTGGCAGAAAAATACAAAAAAAATCAAGAAGAATTCAGAAAAATGCAATAAAAATAGATAGTGAAAATCTGGCAAATAGACGCTATCTATACCTCTCCATCTATTAGTTCCTATTTTGCACTTTGGATTTTTAGCTTTCCTTTTTCCGCATCTTTTTCACATCTTAGGGTTATTTTCGCATCACCCTGCCATCATTTGCCTAGAGTGATGAAACATCTTACCATGGCTTGATCATTGTACATATTCATTTTCGCAAGTTGTGTCAATAAACGGGGCAAACACTCAACTGGGGGCACTTAACTTTCATAGAATACTAAGACAGCTGAACAATGTCATAAGATATAATCATGCAAACAAACAAACAACCAACTCATGCAAAACTTTATCCGATCATGAAATAATTTTCAGCAGATATCCTATCATTGTCTATTGGATGATCCAAAAATCTGAATAATGTATGAAATAATAGTATTACACTTTGAACAAAGGTTGCTTGATTTTCGATATCATTACTCTGGAGCACACTCGATGATGTACTGAACTAGAGTGGCAAGGAACGAGAATGGTTTTTCTTTGTCTACTGTCTTGAGGTTAACGGTCAATCTGATGCAAATATGTCACAAGACATGATGAACAAAGCAATATCATCAATAACAGTTCCACATTTACATTAGAAGAATGGTTAATCTTTGTCTATTTATGCAAGAAATGCTCAGGTCATCTTGGTTCAATTATACCTCGATGCTTGTGTTCGCTTGCTATATCAAAAATCATGAAAGTTGTACTCAGGTCATCATTGGCGCTAATTCCCCCTTTGATGCTTGTACATACTTCCAACATTTTAAATGCTCTATGATGATTCAAGAAGGCTTATAACAGGCTCAACAAATTGGTTAATTTCATTTAGTTGCATATTTGTTAGATCATTGTATATATCTGCATATTGGATTCACACCAGTGTTTTGAAAGGCTGAATGAAAACATTGACGGTTGTCATGTAGTTTTGAACTCTTTGTGGAGGACATTTGGACATCTCATTCATTCATTATCATTTTATCATTATCATTACCATTCTCATTTCTCCTTCATTCATTTTATCATGTCATTCATTTGTCATTCTCATTTATCATTTTTCTCATTCGTTATCATTTATCATGTCTCATTTCATTATCATTTATCATTATCATTCATCATTATCATTTGTCATTATCATTTATCATTTCTCGGTTATCATTTCATCGCCATCATTTATCATTATCATTTTTCTCATTCGTTATCATTTATCATGTCTCATTTCATTCATTTATCATTATCATTCATCATTATCATTTATCATTATCATTCATCATTATCATTTGTCATTATCATTTATCATTTTTCGGTTATCATTTCATCACCATCATTTATCATTATCATTTATTATATTATTAGATCCTTATCTCATATCATTTCATTACCATTGTTTTCATAACATTATCATTTCTTATTCATTCATCATTTAATATCATTGATCATTTCTCAATTACTGTGATCATTACTTTTTCTTTCATATCTTTATCATTTATCATCATCATTATCATTTTATCATCATCTCATATCATTTCATTTATCATCACATTGCCATTTTTATTACATAAACATTACCAAACAAATCATTTATCTTTTCATCAGTATCATTATCAGTATCACATTCATTATCTACCATTTCCATATCATAAATTCATGATGCATTTCATACACATACTATTCATTTTTGCATTTGAAACAAAATTCAAAAACCAAATAACTCATATTTACATTATCACAAATCATTGCATCTACATCATCCATTCACATCATATCAGTAGATCATCCTGCATCATAAGATTAGTCCACAAAAACAATAAACACATATCAAAATCCATCAAATATCACATGCACACAAGTAACATCCATATCACATCAAAAATGCACAAACATATCATCATCAAAAACATCGCCGCTGCATATCATCGCTCATCAAAATAATACAAATGTCCAATGTCCAATGACACTAAAAGGTTCAAAACATAATACATGAGACATGACCAAAACTCAATATACATGCCCTGCATATGTGCAAAATATATCGGTACCAAACAACTAGTTGGTGGCTGCCCCTGAAGGAGTTGGTCCGGAAGGAGGCGGCCTACCACTAGTCCTTGCATCAGGATCTTGTCAAGGCCCTGTAACCTCTCTACCATGTGTTAATGCCCGTGATCGAGTCCTCGTCCTGCTATGTGATCGTGGGTAAGGCTCTCGATGCTTAGGAGGACACAACTCCTCATATCAGACTCTATAGTACTCAGCCTCTCTGGCTGCCTCAAATCCCTCTGCAATGGCCTCTCGTAATGAGGTACTCTCTACGGTACCCATGAGTATTTGTGCCACACCCTTGGCCTCCAGTGCCCATTGTCTAAGTGCATCCCTCTCCGCTACCAACTGTGCCACCTGGGAATCAGGGGCGGGCATCTGAGCCTGTACCTGTACCTGTGCCTGAGCCTGTATCTACATCTGGGCCTATGAAAGTTGTGCCTGTAACTACACTATGACACTTTGAGCCTAAGCTAGCTGACTCTGCACCTGTGCTTGCTGTCCCTGAAAGGTCTGAACCTAAGCCTATAATGCAGTAATATGTGCCTACTGAGAAGAGGATGACACCCTAATCACTATCTGTGGTCTACCACCGGATCTGGCTCACCGAAGAATCTGTGCTCTGCCGAGACTATCCAACCTCTGCTACCTCTCCTCATCCCCATCATCTCCCCTATCATCCCTGTCATTCGAGCTATCCTCGTCCTCATCTCCTTCTCCACTCTCCTCACCCTCCTCATCTCCCTCCTCCTCGTCCATCACCTGCTCTCCGCCACCCAGCACCTGCTCTCCACTGGCCACATCCTCCTGTCCCCCTGCCCCTGGCTGTGGCACTACCCCAATCACCCGTGGCTCATCTGGCACTATAAATCATGGAAATGGATGTGTATGAAAGTATTGTGCATAATCATCCATCATCCCTGCATCGTACACCTCTGGCCTATCGGTCCATACCTCGGGCTGTAAGGTAGAATACTCTGTGTATGCTGCCTGGTATCGAATGCAAGGTCCCCATCCTGGATCACCCTTGCACCACCCATAATGAGCAACAACCTGGGGCATCCCCTGTGTGAATCCAAACTATCTTAGGACTCGTAATGCCAAATATCTCTCGATAATAAAGGGGGTCCACCCTATTAGATATCACGGCCTGCAGACAAAGGGAATCTCCAAGTGATCGGTCACCCATGCCTCACAATCCGTGTAGGGTCTCCATATCACTCCATCAATATCATCTAATACACGTCGCCAATACTCTACCTTGCCCAGCTTCTGCTGGACAAGTGCACTAGAATATGAATACACATAAGGTCTCCCTGGTGGCTTATCTCTCATGCAATGTGGTCTCATGATCGCAATGTGCTCCCACGCCTAGATCTGTAGTAGTGTCACTCCACTCGCCAAGCTAGTGGATCCTCTATATACAACCCGATGGAGATCATGATACATGTCAACCAATACACAGCTCCCCCAGGCAAACCTCTGTGGCTGTGTCACCAACCACTCCAGCATCCTACCCCAACCAATGGCGAATCCCTTCGACCGATGGTCTGGTCCAAGGAACCCTCTGATAAATGCAGCCAATACAGCAACTAAGGTTGGATACCTACTAAAATCCTCCCAATCTATCCAGTAACCACATATGCTCGGATCGCCACATACCTGTCACAGCGCCTCGGTCCCACCAATCTCCTTGTGGTCATAAGCCACAAGGGCACCAACAACTGGGATCCCAAGAATCCTATACACATCCTCGGGTGTCACACTCATCTCACCAGTCGGCAGGTAAAAAGTGTTATGCTCCGAGTGCCATCTCTCTGCCAAGGCAGTCAACAGTCCCCTGTTGGCCCGAATGCCTCGCGGCATCGCCAACAAAGGTCCTAGTCCGTAATCCGCTATCAACTGTAACTCGGCAGGGGTAAGCTCTCCTAACCGCTCCCAACATAGTGGGAACCGTTCTCTAATCTGGAGGCTTTTGAAAGCCTCCTATTTTTTTTTACCATCACAAATGACACATTAATTAGACTCATACCATGTGATCTATCTGAATATCAAATCAATTTATTCTATCATCATCTACTATTTGTTTTTTCTTTTCAGGAAAGCAAATTTATCAACACAACAAATCCTTTTCTATTTGTACTTCAATCATGAATACAAATTTATATCCTCATTTTACTATTTGGTTTCTATCGCAGAAAGCAAATTTATCAACTATCTACTCTTTTTTTTTCAATCGCGAGAAGCAAAGTTATCAATCACAAAATCAATCAATCAATCAAATTACTCTTTGTTGATTCGTCACAAAGTTATCAGCTATCTACTCTTTGTTTTCTATCTTGGAAGCAAAGTTATCAGTTCTCTATCAGATTTTCTATTATATCAGCATGATGGTACTACAATTCATCTATCTATTGACTAAGGAAGCAATTTAACACATCATTTTTCATCACACAAGCGTTCTGTGAAAAATTTCCTAAATGTGCTATTCTATTGCCCATATGCGCTAAAACACAAATGCGCTAAAGTTTTCTCATATGCGCTAAACTATTTCCTCGATGCGCTAAAACTTGGGATGCGCTATTCTATCCTATGGATGCGCCACTCTAACTCTCCAAAGCGCAGCTTTATCATTTTCACACCCTAGCCCTATATGCGCAATTTTGTGCCTTAGATGCGCTATAGGATCAACCTAGCCGATTCTAACCTAGATGTGCTACTCTATCTGTCGAATGCGCTAAAGGATCCATTTTTTGCCTACTCCTATATGCGCTACGGAATTTCCTATATGTGCTACGGAATTTTTTGAATGCGCTAAAAATTTTCTCAGATGTGCTAAACCGTGTGAAAAAAACTCAATCCAATCCAAAACATTTGTAAAATTGATCCAAAATGCAAAATTCAAAAACATAAACGGTTGGAATCACTCACCGGTGGTCCATACACAGCTGGTCTTTGGTATCAACGCGCTCGATCGAATCTATGCTTGTGCAATGGGATCTCCATCTTGCCAAGTCACTATCAGAGCTCACTTTTTATTGTAGCAGCAAGGTGAAAATGACACTTCATTTTACCCCTTTTACCTTATAAGGGTCTTTTAGGGTGGGAGTTAATGACATTTTTTATTCTTTTCATATTCTTTTTTCACCAGGCCATCACAAACATCATTTATCGGGAGCTAAATCACTGTTCCCTTATCATTCTCGACATCAACTTCCGTGATTTACCTCCCGAGGGGGCATCATCGACATCAAAAATTAGGGGCACATTTTTTATTTTCTATGAAGCAATGTGTTTCACACATCACTTCAAAGAGGGGCAAAATGTATACACATAAAAATGGTCATGTTTATAATCCTGACAATTAATTAAATATTTATTATTTAATTAATTTATCTAAAAGTCCTCTACATATGATTAAATTTAATTAATTTAATTGTATTGTTCATTCATCTTATTCTTTCTTCATGATTAAATAAATTTATTTTATTTAATTATTTTCATACGTCCACTTAATTAATTAAATAAATACATTTTATTTATTTTAATTATCATTGTTTGAATTTAAATTAAATCTTTTGATTTAATTAAGTTTAAATATTTCTCTTTCTTCTATTTTTAATTCTTCTTCTAATTAATTAAATATTTCATTTAATTAATTTCATAAAAGTGGTTTAATTAAATAAACCTTATTTAATTAAATATCTTTTGCTTTCTTTCTAAATCACAATTTGATATTTTATCTGATTGTGAAATCTTCTCATATCATAATTAAATATTTTATTTAATTATGAGATCTTCTGCTTTTTTCAAAAATCCTGATTAAAGCTTTCTTCTTATCACAAACTTTCTTCTGCTTTAAAAGATTAATTAAATATTTTATTTAATTAAGAAAAAAGTTGAATATCCTCCACAAATAAATAATTAAAGTTTTAATTCATTATTTATCAGATGTAAATCTTTCTTTTATTTTTTTAAAAGAAAGATGATTTCTTATCTTCTTATCTTCTTCTCTGTCATAAAAATAGAAAAATCTTGTTCTCAAGTTTTCTTCTATTTTCTCTTCAGTTTCATCCTTCTTCAACCATTCGATCTGTCAGGAATTATCACAATCGTCAATCAAGACAGCCAATCAAAATCATTCGAAAAACTCTATAAATACCTGTGTGAATCCAAGCATTGGTAATAGGCAATTAATTAGAGTTCATGCATTTAATTCATTTAGCATTTTAATATCATAGCATCATATTTACTTCAAGCATATTAGTTCAATTCCATATCATAGCTTAATCTTGCATCATGCATCATATTTAAATCTCATTTTTTAGGAAGACATTTTGTTGAGCCTAGCCTACAATCTGAGAGCAAAAGTTGGAATTGACAAAAACAATGAAGATAGAGGACAATAGGACGACAATCGAAATAGAATACTGAGTTTGCATTTATTTACTTTTTATGTTCTATTTTGATACAATATCTTATTAGTGTGCTTGAATAGTATCTGTTTTAATTCATTTATGCATATTATTTTCGATCACACATAATTGATTAAGGGTTAATTAAGTTGTTGTAAATCTAGATCTTTATTAGGGTTTTGGATGTTTTAATGTACAACTGATTGACCCCCCCTCTTAGTTGTCTTGTGTGCATTCAACATGGAAGACTCTTGAAGCATTTTTTCTAATATTTCCTTATGTGTGGGGGATATTTCTAGAAGTTCTAAGATATATATTTGTGCTGGTATTTTATTTAGATGATCTAGGAGGTTATAATCATATTTAAAAGATGATGCAGATTGGTCCTATTGAAAGGTCACCTTATTCATGCATGTAATTACTACATATTCAAGATTTTTATTTGGGGTAATTATACTAGAGACATTAGGAAAGACCTCTCCTAGATGAGCTATGGTATAGTTATATGAAATGGAAGCATAATTGGTTGGTTTAGGGCCACTATATTTATTTGAAGGTTCCCCTTTTCCACATTTTTTGATAGGATCTTAGAATATCTTGAGATCATTATTGGTTGAAGGTGAATGTTCTATACCAATGTCACCTTGCTCTATAAGGTCTTGAATAATATTTTCCAATCTAAATCAATTATAAGTATTATGTTCCTTGGTTCTATGGTACTCACAATAACCATTCTCTTTTTGCTAAGGAGGGTTAACTTGAGGGTCAAAATATCTAATTTCAAGTAATGTGATAAGTTTATCTTGGATCAATTTTCACAAGGTTAATTCAATGGGTTCTCCTAAAGGAGTGCATTTTTTTAGGACCATTATTTTGTCTAGTTGGTCTTCAAGGAATATTAATACATTGACCCTTTTATTATTTGTTGTTCATTATATAGTAGGTTGAATATTTTGGACTATTTTTTCATCTACCACACCATATGTTCTTTTTTTCATCTAAATTGTACGTTTATCATTAGATGTTGAGGGGTTATCCTTGCTATAATTAAAATATTTCACAATGCCCTTAGAAATGAGATTTTTTTCAATAAACATTTCCTTTTCTACGATCTTATCAAATGTATGAGCACATTGGATTTGTAGGTGAAAAGCTAATTCATGATTTAGATTTTGGGTAAATATGTAGACAAGTTATTTTTTAGGAATAAGATCTAGGGGATTTTTATTTCCATATTCCTTCATATTTATAAAAATTAAACAAAGGCTTCCCCATTCTTTCAGTCATGGAGATTTGATGTTCAATGTCATATGAAAAATGTGAAATGAATTTTTCTACTAATTCATGAAAGGACTTGAAGCCATGAGGTATATATGAAAAAAACTCAATAGCCTGGCCTCTTAGGCCTCTAGGAAAGAGGTAAATTAGATATGTATCATTATGGGAAACCTCAAGAAAAGTTATTTAAAATTCTCTTTTATCTTTTGTTGGATCATCATTTCCATTATATTTTTCAAATTTAAGAATTTTAAAGTTCTCAGGAAAGGGTATCATGTTTAAAGACATTTCAAAAGGATAAGGGCATATATGTTCCAATGTATAGCTCTTCTTAGTGTTAATGTTTCCCATATCCATGTTTTCCATAGTTTCTTCTATAGTTTCTAATGTATAGCTCTTCTTAGTGTTAATTTTTCCCATATCAAATCATTTGTAGGTGGACACACACTAATTGAAATGTAATGGATAAGTGCACAATATTGGTTGATTGAAAAATGGTCTTAAGTTGCCAATTTTGTTTTGAATTTGAGAAAGACTAACATTGGATAAGAAATTAAAGATTGCTAGACACAAAATTTGAGGACTGGATGAAAGCAAGAGTCCTAGTTCTTTGAATCTACTTTCTAAACTAGATTTGTTTTCAAATGGTAGAGATTAAGGGGTTTAAAAAGGGGGACCACAAAAATTGGTCCTATTTTTTCTAAAAAAACATAAGATAGAGTCTGGTGTGGCCCCCCTAAAATGTTAACTTTCTTTTAGTATTTCAAATATGTTTTTTTGAGAGATTAGTTAACACTATATAATTTGTCTGATTTTTCTACTAATTTTTAATGAATTTATTACTTTTTACTCATTTTCCAATTGGATGCATCCTAAAAAAATAGAAAATCAAGCATTCTCCCCCTAACCTTTTTTTAAAATTAATCAAAAGTATTTTTTTAAATATGTTTTGAATGGAATCTAGTTTCTAAAAGTGTAACTTATTTGAAATTTTGATCAATGATTAAAAATAAAGTAAAAAATAGCACACATTGGTTTTCGACAAAAAATATATATATACTAATAAAATAAATTAAAGAGAAAAACCATAACATACTCAAAATTTGAAAAAAATACATGGTTAGAAAGATAAGGTGGAGGTCAACATTATCATGGTATTTCTTTTACTTAACATTGAAACATGTGCAAACCTGATGGGGAGCACACTCGAAATTATTTCATTTTTGTACTATTTGATAAAACATGTCTTTTGGATGTTGAAAAGTCATTTCAAAACTTTGGGTTGGAAGCCAAAGGAAAATACAAGCCAAAGGCTATGAAATTTCTAAATCAAATAGAACACGAGTGTGTTATAATGCACTCACGTTATGTAAATACATTAAAAAATGTGAGTGCATTATAATGCACTCACATTATATGATTGCACATAACACAAACTCCTTATATTGTGCTCACATTATTATTTACTTTAGAAATTTCTCTTTCTCTTTCTCTTCTGGTGAAACTGAAGACATGAAATAAATATTTAAGTATGAGTGACATTCACTTTATTAGATTAATATTAATATGGTGAAATAACAATACCGTGTCTCACTTCATGGCCAAGATGGACATTTATATTTGTAGACACTAAAAATTGTTCTAGGCTTGTGATTCTTAGATTCTTCTTCATCTCCCCTTTCATTCTTCATAATTAAATATTTTTTAATTATTTAATTATTTTCTAAAGTCATAATTCTTCTATTAATTAAATAATTATAATTATTTAATTAATTCATTTTTATCTTTATTTCTTCTTGATTAATTAAATAAATTTTATTTATTTAATTTGATCCACTCTCTTGAGTTTTGAATTAAATCATTATTTAATTCAAAATGATTCCCTTTGTCACATTCCTCTATAATTAAATAATATATTTATTATTTAATTATTCATTGGCCACCTAGATTAAATAAATTTTATTATTTAATTTCTCCTATCACCTCTTTGTCTGTGCCAATCTTATCTTCCACATCAAATCTTATCTCTTGACATCTCATTTAATTTCAACCCTTGATTGAATTAATTCAATCTCAACCCTTCATATTTATCATTGCCCTAATTTTCACCTAACACTATTTCATACTACAACTTTCAATCTTGGCCATTGATTAAGACATCTTTCTGACATCCAATCTCAACCATCAATCCAAATTAGACATTGTTTATAAATAAAATCTTTCATAAGCCATTTTGGGGGGTTGTTTTCTTCAAGTATTCTTATGATGTCAAAATCATTCTTGAGTCTTTCATCCATTTCATTCATCTACACATATTATGCAAGTACATGCTACTAGTGTGAGACAACAATCTTCAATATTTTTCTAGTCACTTGTCATAGGCTTATTATTGTGCAATCAAATCAGAGGGAAATTATCATATTCAAGCAAAATGTAGAAGAGCAATGGAGGTGAATCAATGGTAGCATGAAGATTTGGTAATATTGTTTTATGCTTTATGTCTTTATGCTCATTTTTGCTTCATTGTTTATTAGGGTTTGATTTATTGCATTAACCATAATATTTTTTCCCTAATTACAATATCAATAGTTTTAACCAAATGTTCACCTTTTGAGACCTATAGAAATTAAATCATTAAGAATTTGAAGATGATGAGAACTACTAATTCATGAAAATTTGTGCGTAGATTCAAAATATATATATTTTAATTTTATTTTGAAATAAATCATGAATCTTTCAACATCTCCTTTAATAAATAGTTTTAACTAGTAAACAAGATTTCTAGAAAGTAACATTTATGTTGTCAAACATAAAAAAATTTCTAGAAAGAATAAAATTCTAATTTTTAAAATATAGATTCTTAACATCAATATCTAGGGCAATTATTTTTTTTCATAATTTTTTGTTACATATATATTTTTAATTAATTTTTGAAGCCAATATAACTATAATTTGGGCACTTCCCTTGTATGCTATGAGTCTTTTTAGAATTCATGTTAAATATGAGGAGAAAATGGAACAGATTATGAGAGGATTTTTGTGGTCGGGTGTCTAAAATAAAGCTAAAATTCCTTGGCATACTCTCACACACACGACTTTGATGGAGGAAGGTAGAGTTTCCTATTGACTACTATAAACATTTGCTTGTTTCCATATCCATTGAAGCTACAAAATATGAAAACTAGGGAAGAGGAGTGAAATCAATGACCAACAAAGAAGGGATGATGTGGAAAAATTTGGACCCTAGCCTACCAGCCCTATCGGATGGTGATGACGTAAGTGAAAAAATCTGCAGGATGCACAGGGAAAGCTATGGTGGGCACAAGAAAAGTATAAAGAAGATTTTTTAATATAATTTTTGAAGGTTTTTTAAGTGGTCGATAAAATTTAAATGGACTTCACCAATTTTTATATTAAAAAGCTTTCAAAGTTGTTGGGAAAATAATAAAAGAGCACAACTAAGATTTTGATTTTTCCCAATAGGTGAATTAAATACTCATTGTATAATACAAAGCACTTTTTTTGTTGGGTGTGAAATATAATTAAAAGCATGGATAAAATATTTTGTAGCTTTATACAAAAATTTAAGGACCTTCACTATTAAAAGGAAAAAACTTTCTTTAAAGACAAACAAAATAAAAAATGCATTATAAGGTGCCAGGGAAAAATCAAAGCCATAGTAAAAAGGGCTTTCACAAGAAAAACAAACTATTTTTCAACTACAAGGTAAAATGGAGAGGAGGTGAAGGTTTTTTTAGATGGTGTGTAGATCAAGGAGAAAAATAAGAAAATTTTAGATATTTTCTTGTTGTTGATCGAAGGTGAGAAATATTGCCAAGAGTCTTCCACAAATTGATTTTAGGGCTTCATCTTCTCCTTCTTATTCTCATTCTTTCTCATTTGTAAGTTGTGAACCAATGATCCTATACCTACAAAACATAATGAAATAACACATTAGAAGATCATATGCAAGTAAGAACAAGGATTCCCTATAAAATCCATTTATCAATGCTCAAAATAGGAAAATGAAAGCAATATAATGAGAAATCAATAAAAGAGATTAAATCCTATGAAAGCAATGTAAATTCTTGAACCTATGGGGGAGTTGGTGCCAATTTGATGTAGAAATTGGCCCTTTCCCAACTCCTAAGCAAGCTTGATGAAGATGTGATGATGGTGATCCACTTGGTGATTGCTTCCAATGCCTTCCATGGAGAAAACCTGCAATAACCTAGCTACCATTGATGAATTTGATGCAAGTACTAAAGCTCTAAGATGCAATTGAAGTATAGTAACTTTTCTCAAATTGTGGATGATAGAAATGAAGGACAAGCTCTCTATTTATAGAAAGAAATAGTTGAAGATTGAAAGATAGGATGAATGTGGGATAAAAGATAAGCCAATGACATGATGCCACTTGTCAACATGTGAGACGATGAAGGTTGAGCACATTTTGATCAATGTGCAAGTTTGAAATTTGAATTTTGAAGAAGTGACATGTTTAGGGGGGATGAAAGAGGAGTTAAATGCCACTTGGGTCAATGCACAAGGAAATGTAAGAGATTTTAAATGCTTTGTTGGATGTACATGCCTATTTGGGGGTAGGTTTCAAATTTGAAGAATATTCCCACTTGGATGCCTTTTTTGAATGAAAATAGATGATTTATAAATCAATTAAATTGATTTTCATGCGCAAGTTGCAAAATCTAGAGGATTTGAGTGATTAGGATTAGTATTAATCATGATTTGATTAATTTAAATGATTTTAGTTGATTTGACCATTTTGACTTAGTAGGATTTAAATAACTCAAAATGAGAAGAGAATGATTTAGACTTAGTTAAATAAATATTTTTGATTTATTTAACCACAGGGGGTGATGTTAGATTAAATTAGATAAATATTTGATTTATTTAATTTAATTAGATGAACTTTAGAGATTTAATCAAATAATATGGATTATTTAATTAAACAAAGATAGGAAGATGAAATGACCTAGCTAATTACACAGAGATAATGATTTAATTAAATCAAGGGATTTATTTAATTAAAAGTGGAATTATGATGACTTTAATCAAATAAGGCTATTTGATTAAATGGTTAGATAGAGGAATAATTTAGGACGAAGCAATGTTAGTAGATCAGGATTGAGTGCATGTACATTTTACGTGTCTACATGTTGCCCCTCTTTGAAACAACTTACTTGTTGTGTTGGTTCAAAGAATAATCTTGCCATGATCGAAATTCAAAAATTCTCTAATTTTTCGAATGCCCCACTATTGCCCCAACAAAAAGAATTACACTGGTATACTGCCCCCTTGAGAGATCAGGCGAAGAGGTTTGATTTGAGGGAGGATCTCTCAACAAAGAGGTTCAAGATTAGTTCAACTCAAATATTTGATGTAGACAGATTTGATGTTGTAGATAGTCATCAGCCATGGGTAGCCTCATGACTATTTTGATATATTACACCCTACTTGATCCTGATTTGTACCATGATAGTTACATTATTGATGATGTAAATGAGATGATTATGATGTTTATATGTAATGGATGATATGATGATGCATGGATGATATGGATGCACATGATATGATATGATGATGCTTTTATGATTATGTGTATGGGTGATAGATGTATGGTTTATGAAATTCTTAGAATAACCAATCTATATTATGCAATGATGGGGATGAATGCATGTGGTATGATTAATGCTTTCTATATGGTATGATATGCATTATGTAGTATGTTGACGGTTTGTGGATGTAGGATGGATGCATTAGCGATGATTTATGATTAACTATCATGGTACCATGTTAGCGCAAAAGGAAGTAGGAAGAAAATAAGATGATGATAAGAGAATCCAACAAACCAAATTTACTAGAGATGATGATGATGATGATGATGATGACTTTCTTACCAAGGAGTTGGGATTTTTAAAAGGGCCAATTACCTTAAGTTTTGATAACACACATAAATACGATGCACCAAGGTATAAAGAACTAGGATGGTGTTGCACCTAGTGTGATGGGCTTTGACTCAACAAACATATAGGAGTATTCTTGTTCACACCTGACATACGAAAACCTTGCTAGGATGCACTTTCGAGGTTTCAAACATCCTAGACCAAAACATAGAAAGGTATAACCCATCAATGAAATAGTCAACAAGTTACCCAAAACACCTTCCATAAACACCTAACAAAGCAAGTATTCGCCAAGGTTATATTACAAGAATGTCCAACAAGTACAAAAAAAAAAAGATAATGATTGTTGCTCGATTCCTTTCTCTCTAAATCATTTTGATTAGACATCATCAAGAGGTCATTGGAATGAACACAATAAGATAAATCAAAAGAAAAGATCAAGTAAACAAACAAGTCAATGTTCTTCACACCTATAGCCAAAGGGATGTGTTTTGATAGGATAAGAATCCAAGGTGATATCCAAAATGATGCCCATTGTCAGAATGACATATCCTAGGACATGCATTGTATAGGATGATGATGGGTTGATAAGTTGTTTGATAAGCTACTGATATAAAGTTGATTGACATGTTTGTGAATGATCAAGATTTTGATTTTGCATTTAAAAGTTTGAAGTTTACTTTTGATTTTATGTTTGAAGCTTGCTTTTGCCGATTGTTGTGCTTGTTTCTATTTGTTTTACCAAATAGTGAGTGTGACAATTTTTTTATTATGGATGATTGATTTATTATAGGTGAAAGAGAGATGGGATGGATGGATTTTTCAAATATTTGGATTTTTTTGATGTTTTGAAATGTTTTGAGGCTATTTTTGGTATTTTTGAGATTTTGCAAATGTTTTGGGGTTTTCTAAGATTTTGTGAATGTTTTTTGATTTTGTGTCTCGGGGGCTGATCAAAGATTAGCCTTGCCTACGTTTAAACTCAGAGACTACGTAGTTCGAATGACCAAGTTTTTGACGCTTTTCTTACTTTTTGAGTGTTTTTGGATTTTGATAAGATTTTGGATTTTCACACGATTTTGATGTTTTGGATATGGATGTGTGTGATGATATCAGTGCTTTGTTTGGGATTTTATTGAAAACCAAGCTAAATTTGATTGATCAAATTGATGGATTGATGATGATAACATTGTTGAGGATACACAACAATGCAAGGATAGTGTTAAGCAACACAAGGATTAGGATGGATATCCCAAGATGATGAGGGATTGATTGGATTTGATTGATCAAGATTTTGAAGCTTGATTTAGAACAAAATTGTTTTGAATGATTCGATGTGACATTGAAGCAAAAATTAGATGAAAATGATATTCATTGTTTGGATTGATGTTCGATGAAAGATAAAACTTGATAAGGAACATCTTCTCATCAAAATGTGTCATGGGCTAGTGATTTTGATTTTGGATTACAATTGTATTTACCAATTTGATTTGATAATGTTTGGATCACCACATAGGTTGGAGGATATAGATCAATATTTATTCCTGAAGCAATATGTAAATATCTACCCCCAGTGTCTAGCAATGTATGGAATACCATGGGTGGATGCTTGGATAGGTGTATGGATGGAGGGATATGGATTATCTTGCAATAAGATAAGGTGTTCAAATAAAGAATGCTCATTTGGATAATGCTTCATGGCTCAGGTAATGTTGGGTAGGATAGGATCAATGAAAATGACCCATGTCAAGATGCTTACCATAAGCAAGTGTAATGTGTACACCAAACTTCGTCAAGATCAAGATAACTTGGACTATGGATGGAGATGGATGAAAATGGATTGGATAAATGGTTAATGGATAATATAGATGGAATGTTGTATTTATTATGGATGGGATGAGATGCTCAATTCTACACATGACACCTGTTTTCCAGGTTTTCATCATGGTACCTGTCCAAAGCACCACCGTAGTGGTTTTCACTGGAGGATGATTTATTTATCTTTACTATTTTCAATCTTTTTTTTGATTTTTTTGATTTTCATATTTTTTGGTTTTCCAAAAAGATTTTAAGCTCATGTTGAACCATATGGTGGTTTCGATGTAGATTCCTTTTTCATAATGCACCACCGATACCCTACTTGAAGAAGTTGCTTTGCTAAGATATGTGCACTTGAATATAAATTTTGAGATTCCTGATTTGCTTTGTTGACACTATGGTTAACTTTGTCTTTGTGCTCACATCGCAATAGGATTCCTTCTAAATCCTTATGATGAAGGGTTGCTACCAATACATGGTCAATGTGAGAATTGGATATCATGTGTGGAGGCATGGATGGAGTGTGTTTAGGGATAAAAGATGGATTGGTTGACAGCTTGGAACCTTTGACTCTCCAAACTTGGGAAGATGAGCAATGATGGGTGGAGATGAAAGTGTGAAGGGAATTAGGACTAACTACTTGATACACTTTGTACGTTGCTTGAGAATCCTTCTTTTGCTTTTGTGGACATCTTTGATGGATACTTTTCCCTTTCTTATTTTTCCCCATAGTTTCTTTGACTAATGGAGTTTGATAGAGATAATCTTTCTTTGTATTTTTTGGTATCCATATGTATTTGCTTTGTCTATTATACTTCCTTGCTTCCTCTGCTTTGATAACATTCTTTGTGCTTTGATTCAAAACCTTCTTTTGATGTTGGTCCCAATTCATGGATGGGGTGATGGGTGGATGAAGATTCATGATGTGGCTGGTTGTAGTATTGGCATTGGTATCACCATAAGGATTCTTCATGCTCCCTATGTTGATGTTTTCTTGAGACATAGTTTCTGCCAATATGGTGGTAGTAGCACCTTCGTTCCTTGTTTCTGCTTGTTTCAAGAGTTCCTGTTTAGAATGCATTCTTTGATAAATGACCACTACAAATGACATTATTTCAATTTTCTGCTCTGCTGACTTTGGAATATCTTGTTCTGTAGGACCCATTTCCTTGAGTGGATAATGCTGGATATCTTCATACATGATATCCTCAGTTTGAATTTGGGATATATCTAATCCTAATGTTGACAACTCAGTTTGACTATAGGAATCAATACCCTACTCTTTTTGTGTAATAATGTCAAGAGTAAAGGAATCTTGGTCTGAATGAAGATCATCTACGTGTCCATCCAAAGAAAGCATCTCATGGGTAGATGGAGGATTATATGCTATGTGGATGTGATCATCATGTATAGATAGGAGAGTTTTCATTAGATTATTGTAGTAACTTGGGGATACAAATTCTTGATCTTGAATGATTTCGGAATTACTTTTGACATGCTTTGGATCAAGTTCTTGCCATGGGTCAATTTCAAAGGATGGATTGCTTACAAAGGGTTCTTGGATATCTTCATTAGGCATAGGAAGTGTCTCAATATCCTCTTGATCTTTGAGTGAATTGGGATCAAGTGTTGAGTTGAAGATTCCTTCAATATCAGAAATCATGAGGTCAAAGGATGTCAATATGTCTTGGAAAGGATCATTACTAGACTTTGGTGAGAGATGTTGATCATGAGCATTTAGAATAAATTTTTTAGATCTGTCCTCTAACTCATCAGGTGATGTAGATACATTTTCAACATGATCATTGGTTGATGGATTGTTGATTACAGGATAAAATAATGTTAACACTCCTTGAAATAGATCATTGTCAGATATTGTTGAGGGATTCTTATCATGATAAAAAAGTCACTCTTGATGTATGTTTATTTGATCTTTAGATGAGGTAGAAACATATTCCATGTGCTCATTGATGGGTAGGTCTTGATCATGTGATCGTTGACTTGGATCGATATATGGAGTCATTAACATTTTGTTGGGACTTTGAACATTTGCTTGTTGGGCTTGGTATTGGGCTTGATCTTGTGCTTGTGCTTAAGCTTGGTCTTGTGTTTGTTGGGCTTGTAGTGCAACTTGGGAAACTTGAGCAGCTTGTGCAACTTGCTAAGCAGCTAGTTGTATAGCTTGTCAGTTTTGGTTTTGTTGGAGTGCCTTCTGATAAGCAGCCTATTGAGCGGCTTGCAACATAATGTTGTATTGGATTGATGTGTTTTTTTTGGGTGGTGGTGGTGGTGGAGGTGGTTTTGGAGTAGTTCTTGTTGTGTTGATAAGAGGTATCATCGTATTGATGATTGGGATTTGAGTGGTGGATGGTGTGATCAATATGGTTAGTCCTTGTGAGACCATGTTTTGAGGGATGATAGATGATGTGTTGGTTGCTTGTGCTATGGGGATGGTTTCCATCTATTGTTGTGATATTGATGGCAAGGGGGGAGGATTTGGTATGATGCCTTGATTGATGGTTGGGGGGATGTTTTGGATGAGTGGTGGTAGCGATGGTAGCCCCAAACCAAGAGGTGATACAAATGTTAATGGCAAGGGTGGGAGTGGTGGGAAAGTGAGTGGCATGCTCCCTTGGGGAAATGATGATGCTAGATAAAAAATTCCCCTAGTCTAAATAAGTCACCATCTCCTTGTGAGGTTGTAGGGAGAGAGGTTTGAGGGGTTGCATGAAATGATGATGATGGGTCATTAGGATTATGAAAGGTGAGGGGGACATATGGGTGTGATGGATTTTGAACAACATTCATGTGATTTTCAAACATATCTATCCAAAATTTTACCAAGTGTGGATTCCAAATGTTCATGTTTGGTATAGTTGTACTTGGTATATTCATATTTGGCATGTATGGATTTGGTGGGATAATGTTGTTCATTTTTGGAAGACTCATGCATTGGGTGTTTGGTTGATAGATTTGTAGGTTTGGAATCGGATTTAAATCTACCATCGGGAAAGGTGTTCCAAACTTTTGACTGGGCATACTCACATTTGTTGTACCATTGAGGTTTGTATTAGATAATAATCCCATGTATGAATTGTATAAATGTGAGTGTTGATAATCAATCGACATTGTAAGGATTTGATAGTTTGGTTGACTTAGACCACTCATTATGTATGAATCAAGTTTATATTCCATGTTCTTCTTGTTTTTTGAGCTTGTTGTAAAAGTGACCTCTAAGGTGTTTAAGACCAATGATGAGATGAGGGATGAAAGGGGTGAATGATATGGGTATTGATTTTTTAGGAATCTTTGGATCAATGCTAGACTTTAGGATTTGATTTTGATTAGTTTTGATTGCATAGTGAACTTGTAAACCCTAAGATTTTGGATGTGATCTTAGGATGAACTTGTTCAAAGGGGTGTTAATTTAACTAGAGGTATGAGAAAGGATTCATTCCCATACTCCTAACTAAACAGGGTGATTTTTATTTTTTGATGATTTACCCAAGTCTAGAATGATGTTTCCAAAGCTCTAAAGTTGTTTGTGGGATGGGATTTGATTGATGTTTGAGATGGATGAAGTGTTTGATTTTGATCCTAAATGAGCCTAAGGACTTGTTTACAAGGCCAAGGTTTTGAAGAACATGTTCTTCTCTTCAAACCAAAAGATCAATGTTTTCTCAAAAGACCATAAGACAAAAGATACACAAGCACATGTGTGGGGTTCAATTAATTTCATCTTGATTAGTGAATTTCTCTTACCACAAACAATTTCTTGATTAGATTTTCAAACTAAACTTCCAATGTCCTAACTTCTTTTCATCCCACAAAGTGCTATGTGGAATTCAAGGAAATCAAGGAAATGATTACCTAATGTTTACCTTGGTAGAAATAAATTAATATGTAAACCCAATTACTTAGAAACCTCTAAGGACATAATCCCCAGGGTAAGTAATAGTTCTTTGGTTTTGTCAAAGGTATTTGCTTTAACTAAGGGGTTTGAAATTTTGATTTTCCATGTTGAATGCATGTTTCCCAATGTTTTTGAACAAGCAAGTGTTTTGATACCAAGAAAATGCACAACCCTATGGATATGAAAGACTTTACTTATTGAGTTCCCACTTGGACAAGTCTAGCTACACCTACTCTTAGCGAATGATTAGATGCTTGACCCCACTAGCTCCCCTCCACAACACTCACTTATATGGGGTAGGCAAGCATCAACACCCATGAAATTCCCATGGAATGCTTTTCATTTCTACTAAGAGCCATAAAAATGTGGGACGGCTTCAGAATGACACCAACAAGAAGATCAAGGATTTTGGATTTTCTACAACAAGGGTTTTAATTCAGACTTTCCATTTGTATGGGTTGACTCAACATGGTGAGAGACCATTGTTTCCCTTCCCGTCAGAGCCAACTACGTGATACTAGCATTTATTCCACTACCCACATTTATATCCTAACTAGAAATACTCTTGGGTTCAGAGTGTTACCGGTTGAGTCATTCCCTTGGGTGAGTACTTTTTCCCCAAGGCAGGCCCTCTAAGATAGACAAAAGTAAGTAAACACATTCATATTTCGATCAACCTTCATTTAGAAACAAAGGGAGAACACATGCAATAGGTTTACTCACACTTGCAAAGTTTTTTGTTCAATTTTAAACCCAAATTGAAGTGTGTATGGGCAATTAATTACACAACTTAATGTCACCAAAAGCCTTTTGATTCTCAAGATCGCCATGAGTCATGAGAGAAGTGCATACATATTTTGATGATATTACTTTGTGTAAGTAATTACAAACAATGAGAAAACTTGTTCATTATAAGTCCACAAATCAAAAGTGAATTCTTTTTAGTGCACCAAAAGAAATGTGAGATTTTATTATTCAATTGTTAACCTTAAACAAAATATAGTAAATTTTCTAAGGTTCTTTTAAATCCCTTTGTCATTGTTCTTTTTAGAGCCCAAATTGAAATCTATTGAGTCCTACAAGCTTGAAGAGATAAAATCCTTAAACTTGGAATTATAATTGCTTCCAAGAGTGTCTAAAAACACTTGATACAATAGAGAAATGATGTCATAAGAAGCTTTTCTTTTGTTTCCTCATCCCATTTTTTAATTTACTAACCTAAAAAAGTGATCAAAATTTTAGATGATATCAAGAAACAAAAGGATATATGGGTTAGATAAATCATTAAGCATTAAAACCCTAAAACTTAGACCAAGTTATAATGTGATTTGACTTTAGGTGAAAATTTGAAAATTTTAACTCTATAAAAGTTGAGAAAAAACTACACCATTCGATAGATTATTAAATTATACCCCATTTCAAAAAAAAAAACTTTGAAAAAGACCCAAAAATGACCAAGATCTGACCATTTTAAGTTTGAATGAAAAAGCAAGAAAGTCCAATGGTTTTGTCTGTGATGGCAGCTTTGTTTGGAGTTTGTAGCAGCTCTATATGGCGATGCTAGAGTGCTAGTAGTGCAATTTTAAGTTTGGAGTAGTGTCCTTTGTTTCCAATAGTGTAGTTTACAGTTTAGACCAGTTTTGTATAGCCCCGCCAGACTGTGAGCGATGTTGTTTCCTGTAAACACATAAAAACACAAAAAAGCATAGAATTTTCTCAAAAAATGTGATTTGATTTTCTGGTTTTTCCCTCCCTCTAGTGCCAAAATGTGAACCAATGATCTTATACCTTCAAAACACAATGAAAGAACACATTATAAGTTCATATGCAAGTAAGAACAAGGATTCCCCATAAAATCCATTTATTAATGCTCAAAATAGGAAAATGAAAGCAATACAATGAGAAATCAATAAAAGAGATTAAATCATATGAAAGCAATGTAAATTCTTGATCCTATGGGGGTGTTGGTGCTAATTTGATGTGGAAATTGGCCCTTTCCCAACTCCTAAGCAAGCTTGATGAATATGTGATGATGGTGATCCACTTGGTGATTGCTTCAAATGCCTTCCATGGAGAAAACCTGCAATAACCTAACTACCATTAATGAATTTGATGCAAGTGCTAAAGCTCTAAGATGGAATTGAAGTATAGTAACTTTTCTAAAATTGTGGATGATGGAACTGAAGAATGAGCTCTCTATTTATAGAAAGAAAGAGTTGAAGATTGAAAGATAGGATGAATGTGGGATAAAAGATAAGCCAATGACATGATGCCACTTGTCAACATGTGAGACGATGAAGGTTGAGCACATTTTGATCAATGTGCAAGTTTGAAATTTGAATTTTGAAGAAGTTACATTTTTATGGGTGATGAAAGAGGAGTTAAATGCCACTTGGGTCAATGCACAAGGACATGTAAGAGATTTTAAATGCTTTGTTGGATGTACATGTCTATTTGGGGGAAAATTTCAAATTTGAAGAATATTCCCACTTAGATGCCTTTTTTGAATGAAAATAGATGATTTATAAATCAATTAAATTGATTTTCATGTGCAAGTTGCAAAATCTAGAGGATTTGAGTGATTAGGATTAGTATTAATCATGATTTGATTAATTTAAATGATGCTAGTTGATTTTACCATTTTAACTTAGATTTTAGGATTTAAATAACTCAAAATGAGAAGAGAATGATTTAGACTTAGTTAAATAAATATTTTTGATTTATTTAACCACAAGGGGTGATGTTAGATTAAATTAGATAAATATTTGATTTATTTAATTTAATTAGATGAACTATAGAGATTTAATCAAATCATATGGATTATTTAATTAAACAAAGATAGGAAGATGAAATGACCTAGCTAATTACACAAAGACAATGATTTAATTAAATCGAGGGATTTATTTAATTAAAAGGGGAATTGTGATGAATTTAATCAAATAAGGCTATTTGATTAAATGGTTAGATAGAGGGATAATTCTGGATGAAGCGATGTTAGTAGATCAGGATTGAGTGCATGTACATTATACGTGTCTACATAAGGTTTTTGAACTTTTGGTTTAGGAAGAGGAAATAGAAAATGCTTAGCTAAGAGATGGAGTTTTATTTATAGTGAATGAATGCACATATTTCTACAATAGTGTCAATTAGTTTGAACAAATTGATGAAAATATTATAGAAGTTGTCTCCATTTGCTATTCTCAAATTGCATATGAATTAAATATGTCAAGGATATGTTGATTTGTCATTGAAATATTTTTGCAATTGTGTGATTTGTGTATGGGTTTCTTCAAGCAAAGAATTAAATTTTGTATGTAGATTACTATGGGTTTGAGGGAATGAAATGGATCTATAAGTATGATTATGTAGTAACATGAGAGGTTATGTTAATGTAAGGTAATACTATTAAAGGGCCACTAGTTGGAGGTAAGATGTTTAAATTTGCATTCATGATCTTAGATTTGACTCCATACTCAAGGATTAGGCATTGATCTATGATATTACCCAAATATAGTTCAAAAATGTTCAAATAATTTTAAAACACTTTTACTTTGATGTTATTTTTCTTTCATGTTTAAGTTATTTTTGTCCTAGTATCTCCATGGTGTGAAAAGGATACAGAGGTTGATTTTGAAATTATTACATCTATCATCCCTCAATATTTATGAGATGGAGGTATCTAAGTTATGTGTTATTAGAAATTCTTAATGAAAATGGGGATTATGCTTGAATCTAGTGGAATATAAAATACCCATTACTCATATATATGAGAATTATCCACTTTCATATTTTTGTAGTTTGTTGCTTGGAACATGTTTATCATATGCTTGGACCTACAATTAGGAACACCCTCTTGTGTCTTGTGGAGCTCAAAGTGGAGAAGGCTTCCATAACCTTGTTCATTGTATTTTCTTGTCTTAAATTTGTTGATAGTGAAAATTCCTTGTCCTAAATATTTAATCCCCTAGTTTAGGAATTTTGTTTCTCCTTAGGATTGAAGGTTGCAAGAAAATAAACCAATATGGGGGTATAAAGATAAATGAGGGAGGTTCCTCTTAGAGGAACACAGTACAAAATAATACTATTCCATTGGTTTAGAAGTTAATAAAATAAAATTAGGAGGTACAAAAAATACTGAATGAGATGAAACTATTGCTATGAACACATAGATGAAGAAGAAATTATGTTTCTTAGAATCCACCATAAAGGATTTTGTTCCTGAAACCCAAATCTCTCATCCTCGTGCATCATGTTCAAATCCTCATTCGAATGATAACCCTTTGTCCAATACAAACCATACCACTTCATCTTCACATCTAGAAAATAGGGTTAGGGCTAATCAACAACATGATCAATATGATTCCAAACCGAGAGTGGTTGACACTGGAAGGCCTGAAAACAATTATAACAGGAGAAGGAATCATGAAAACCAAAATGAACAGGAGGGACCCTTTGCAAGAAGAAAAATGCATAATGATAAATATATAAATTATGCTTTGATACAATCCCAGGGTATCCAAATCTTGTTCCTAATAATGTAAGAAAACATTTACCTAAGTTCATCATTAAGAATGCATGCAGTGGTGAAGATCATATAAAATATTTTAAGAGTTTTATTGAAGATTTTAAACTTGTGGGATGATGATGTTGTAATGAAGTATTTCATGCAATCCCAATGCAATTAAAGGGAGGTAAATCAATTACAAACACAATTTGATCCAACAAAAACCAACCTTTTTGCTTTACAACTCAATCTCACCAACTCTTCACTATTTCAATCTAATTTCCCTGTAGGTCTCCAAATTGATATTTTCACAAATATATTTTAGAGAGTTCCCTTATTAATCAACCTCCTCACCTTTATATATTCCCATCATTCTCTCAAAAAACATAATTCAAAAACTCAATAGGTCTCTTAGGACCAATACCACCAAAATAAGGTTTCTATGCTATCTAGACCCCAAATTGGGTCACTTTTTCAAAGGAAATACCCTCTAAATTCTTCTCCAACCCAAAAATACAATTGGGAAGCAATAACTAGGTATCCAAACCTCTGATTCCACAATTATACCAAAGAGGTATGGCCTCCAACATACCTAACCTTGAAACCTTCTCTTTACTCAATTTTCCCTAGGGTTTATTGAAAAACCACTTTCCTAACTTCTCCATAGCCAACCAAGGCTTCTAACATCTTGATTTCAGACTCCAAAACTAAAAATAACAAGAAATACTACTTCCCCCAATGTTTACATACATTTCTCCATTCAAACCACACAATTTCATTCAAAAAATGCTCATTTTCACCATTAGGGCTCCATGCCCAAATGCTCAAACAACCTCCCCTACTCCTAGGAATATTTTATACATATAAGCATAAAATTTTAGACCTATACCACCTAATTAAAAGAATTACATAGGACAGGATATGCTTTAATTCATTGTGAAATACTACAAACCCTTAAAACAGGGTTACTCGAGCTACTTATAGAAAAATGAGTAAAACTTGCACTAAACTTAGTATCAAGGGCTCAAACTAGATGAAATTTGAAGCTATCTCATGCATTTAACTATTTCAAATTTTTTTAGGATGGTCTACCCCTATACAAAACTGTACCAAGCTTACAAACAGAGAATTTACCAAAAAATAACAAAAGAGAAAAGGTATTTTTATTGATTTTCTCCTTTCAAATCTCCAAGAGAGCATTACAATGAATTTCTTTACATATTTAAACTTTTTACCACCATAATATAACTATTTAAACTTCCTCCAATGACCATTTGAAGCAAATGACCATTAGCATTCTACAAACTTTCATTTTAGCACTTTTACACTTTTTTGAATTGACATCATTTTCATATTTTGCAATATTTTTCCATATTTTTGCAAATTTAACTCTCTAACCTGATAGTGACCTCCAATAGACTCAATAACTAATAAAATTGCATTATTGACCTTATTTAAAGAAAAATACTCAAAAACCACCTAAAACTTAGCAAGGACCAACCTAGACCAAATTCACTTGAATTGAATTGGTGCTCCTACACCAAATCCTTAATTGAGGATGCTAGAGATTGGTACCAAAGCTTGCTTGACGCAAGAATTGATTCAAAAGATACTTTCTATAGAGTTTTTAGATAGTAATATGGAGACAAGGCCAATCCTAGATTTAGGATAAATGACTTCAACGACATCACAAAAGGATAGAATGAAATAGTGACTAAATTTAATGCAAGGTTTTAGAAGGCCATAAATAGAGTTCCAATTTATTTAAGGCCTAATTAGAGTGCATGCTTAGTGACAAAGATCCACAAACTCTAAGAGATTCTTATAAAATGGTAGTCCACATAGAAAGCAATAGAAAATTATTGGGTAAGGGAGGGAGAAGAGATGACCCTAAACCTTTGAAGAATCCTAGTGTTCAAAATGAGAAAGTTGGTAAAGTTATAGCTCTTGATGAAAAATTGGATTAGATTGTCATTTTGTTGCAAAAGGTGGAAAATAATGAGAAACCTCAGTTCCAAAGAAATGATAGGCCACCTAGGTTGCAATATTATCCCTATCACACTAATTGGCACAATGGAAAGTCAATTCACAACAATCAGAAAAGTTTTCAAGCTCAAGGCACACCCAACCCATTGCAAAAGAATTCCACAAATGTCACTGAAGATTTTCCATGGTGCATAGTATGTGAATTATATCATTCATCATAGTAGTATGTAGTTGCAAGATCTGTAGAGGAGTTACAAGATGATCAAGGAGATTTTGATCCCCCTCATGATCAAGATGAAATAGTGAATGTGCCCGTGACTACATCAGACTTGTCATGTAGTTATTATTCTTCTAATGATGAGCCTTTTAGAGGTGATATGGATGTGCAAAGGTAGGAAGTGAGTGTACATCATCAACAAGTCTTATTAGATGAAGAGAGAGACAATGATTGAAATATTTATAATCTTGAATTAGATGATATTTTTCTAAGAAGACCATCAAATGAAGAAATCCAAAATATGACAATTGCATTGGCTACTCAAACAAGGAATACTTATAATTTGAGAAACATAGTTGTGAATGGTGATTAGGGTAAGCTTGCTAGCATGTTCATCAAATAAAATAATGTAGATGACAAAGGGACCAAGATAGAAACCAAGAAAGATGAGACAAAACCCAAAGAGAGTAAAGGAGCTAGAATTTGGGCTAAAAAGGTTGACAAGGTCAAGATAAATGAGAAATTTATTTCCCTAGTTGTAAAAGCTAAAGATCATAAGCATAGTGTTGAAAAGGGTGAAAAATAAATGATAAGATAAGGAACAAGGATGTAATACTCCCTGAATTACCAAAGTATGCCCTTGTGGATATGTTTCAAATGTTGTCTCAAGTTAAGGTTACAATCCCATTGTTGGAAATGATGAGGATTGATGAACACAAAAATAAGGAAGTTTCCCTCATTAATGGTGTAGCTATGGCCTCTAATGACAATATGGTGGTTGATGGCCTCAAATATACTTGGGAACTATAATTATTGCATGCTCAAGTCATTTCAACCCATTTTTCTGAGTTTGATTATTGATGGGAAGTCGCTCAAGAATCATATGATTGATTTAGGAGCCTATTCTAATGTTATGCCAGTGGAGATTATGAAAGAAATGGGTCTAAAGATTGATAGTACTTATGGAAAGTGCTATGCTATGGAATTGAGAGAAGTACCTTTCATAGAGTAATTAATAGAGTCCCATACAAGCTTGCAACATTACTTGAGAAGGAATTGTACTTGAGTGTCACAATGGTGGACATTCTGCCAAACTATGGAATGTTGTTGTCAAGACAATGGAATGCATCCATGGGTGGGAGCATGCAATGTGTTTTATCATATGTTGCCTTCTCCATTGATGAAAAGGATGTAAAAAATGTTAGAGAATCAAGAGCACACCATATGATTGAGTATATAGAAGAACCAACTAGAATTAATTTTGTGGATATTGCTTTGGATACTTTTTGAGTTGAAGAATTACAAAAAGAATCAAAAGTTCGGCTTGCACCAATTAATAGAGAATTCATAGATGTGTCACAAGAATATTCTCTCTAGATAATGTACTTTGATGGAGCTTGCCCCAAGGAAGGCTTAGGTGCAGGATTTATCCTAATATCCCCACAAGGTAAGACATTCAAATACTCTTTCTTGTTAAAATTTTCCTACAAAAAAATGTGGTTGAATATGAAGCTTTGCTACTTGGTTTAAGGTTAGCTTCAAATCATGGTATTAAAATGATAAAAGTGTCAAGTGACTCTGAATTAGTGGTATCCCAAGCTAGGTCCAGGTTTATTTCCAAAAATAAAAGGCTTAAGCAATATAGGAATGCAGTTTGGGATGTTGAAGCTTTTGATGTATTTAACATTGACTAGATAGAAAGGGGATTGAATGTGAGGGAAAAAAATTTAGCGAACATTGCTATCAAACTACATGATATCACTTTTGATGGTATTTCAAAAATAGAGGTACAAATTCAGCCCACAATACCTAATAATATTTTCAATTGGCAAGTATTTGATAATGATAATGATATTTTGAAACTCTTGTAGCATATTGATCAATATGAAATTTAGGAAATAGACTTCAGTGCATTGGTTTTGGAAGTTAATGGTAAAGAAACATTGTTTGGAAATGAGGTTATCCAATTGAAAACAAACAAGATTCCTAAGGGGTTTATTGCATTGGAAAGGGTTTTTGATGGCTCTGATAAGACAAATGCTAAGTAGACATCTACTCACAAGGAAGATTTGGAAGAGATTAATCTTGAAACTGAGAATATTGCCAAGAAGGTATATATAAGGAAGGAAATGAAACCCAATGTGAGAACTATGTTGATTGCTCTGCTAAGAAAATATAGAATTTTTTTTTCTTGGTCATATGATTACCTAAAAGCTTATAGGGAAGATCTTTTTCAGCATGAGATAACCTTTGAAACTAGATACCAAACCTTTTAGGTAGAAGCAGAGACCAATAAATCCAATTTTGCAGCCTAAAATGTGAGAAGAACTCATGAAGTTAAGGGATGCCAAAATTATCAAACCTATAATACATTCTTCATGGGTCTCTAATTTGGTTCTAGTTAGGAAGAAGAATGGTGACCTGAGACTCTGTGTGGATTTTAGAAGCTTGGATATATCATCTTTGAAAGACAATTACCCACTTCCTAATATGAAGGCTATGTTGTAGAAGGTGATAGGGTGTGAGTTGGTATCCATGATGGATTGTTTCTTACGTTATAACCAAGTTATGGTAAAATAATTTGAACAATATAACACTAATTTCATTACACCATGGGGAACATATGTGTATGTAAGAATTCCCTTTGGTCTAATCAATGTTGGTGATACATTTCAGAGAGCCATAGATGTTGCATTTGTTGACTTTATTGATTTATTCCTAGCTATATACCAAGATGACCTCATGACACATAATAAAAAGGAAGAGTATCATTATACACATTTGGAGAAGATATTTTTTAGAGCATTTGAATATGTAATTTCCTTGAATCCTACAAAATGCATTTTTGGGGTTAAGGAAGGTAATATTTTAGGGAACATTATCTCTAAAGATGGGGTCAGGATTGATCTTGAGCATGTGGCAGCAATAGATAAAATCCCACAGCCTAAAAACATAAAGGGAATTCAATCCTTCTTTGGGAAAATCAATTTTGTATAATATTTATCACCAACTTTGTTGAGATTGTCAAACCTATCTCCAAAATGTTGAAGGGAAAAAAGATAGCATGGATAAAAAAGCCTACCAAAGACTTTCAAGATATAAAGCATGCCATAAAGGAGTCTCATGTGCTCAAGTCTCCAGATTACTCAAATCCATTCCAATTATTTACTTTTGCTTCTTTTGATATTGTGGTAGGAGTACTACTATAGAAAAATAATGAAGGCTTTGACCAACCTATTTCTTTCTAAATAGCAATTTTTTGCAGGCTACTGAGATTAAGTATGACATGATAGAAAAGTAGGCCTATGCATTAGTTAAGGTTGTAAAATTTTTTAGGACAAATCTAATGGGAGCAACTGTGGTGGCATATATTCCAAGTGTTGCAATCAAGGATATTTTTTCCCAGTAAGAAACCATAGGTCAATGACGTAGATGGGTCAATAGGATCCTAGAGCTTAATATTGATATTTAGATTGTAAAATTGGTAAGAGTTCAAGGTTTGGAAAATTTGATGGCTGAAACCAACTTAGAAGCAAACCAAATAAATCAAGTAGAACATGTAAATGTTTCACCTATGTGTAACATGAAAACTTTTGGTTGGTATAGGAGAATTGTGGAATACTTGTAGACTATGCAATGTCTTGAAGGCATTCCTAAAAATGAGAAAAGAAAATTAAAACTATAAGCTATTAAATACATCATTATTGATAATGAACTTTGATGGAGAAGCCCAGAGGGTGTATTGCTAAGGTGTGTGGATGGAGATCAAGTAGAAGAACTTCTAAATGAAATGCACAATGGAGCATGTGGAGGTCATTACATGGCAAAGACTAATACTCATAAAATAATAAGAGTAGGATTTTGGTGGCCAAATTTTTTTAAGGATGACCATATATTTTTTAAGAAATGTGATACATGCCAAAGATTAACTGGCAAGTTGAAATTCTCAGGTAATTTTCCACGTAGACTAATTTCAATTCATTCTCCTTTTCAACAATGGGGCATTGTTTTTATTGGTGAAATGTTAGTAAATTCTAGTGGGGGGCATTCTTGGATACTTGTTACAATAGACTAGTTTACAAAGTGGGTGGAAGCAATCCCCAGAAGCAAAGCAACAAGTAAAATAGTGACTGATTTTTTGATGAACAACATATTGAGTAGATTTGGAGTCCCATAAAAGATTATTTCTGACAATTCCATGTGTTTTAGATTAGAGGAATTCACTAATTTTTGTAGTTAGCATGAAATACACATATCTTACTCATGTCCTTATCATCCCCAAGGAAATGGACAAGCAAAATCCAATAATAAGAGTTTGGTAAAGAGCATCAAATGAGTGATTGAGAAGAAAAAAAGGAATGTGATTCATAGTTGTATCTTGAATTATGGCCTGATAGGACTGCTATAAAAAAGGTTATTGGACAATCTCCATTCAACCTAGTGTATGGAATAGAAGTGAGGATACCTCACAAAAAATTGTTGAAAATGTACAAGTTTGTTAAGGAATATGACACAAATATCTGTGATGAGATGCAACACAAAATGTAGGAGTTAGCTGATCTTGATGAAACTAGAAGAGAAGCTCATAAAATCAATGAAAAGCTACAAATACAATTTAAGAATCTATATGATAAGAAATCCATTGAAAGAAAGTTTGAAGTGGGAAGCATGGTCTTGATGAGGAATGCAAGACTAGAAGATAAAAGAAAACGTGGAAATTTGACCCTCTATGGATAGGCCCATATCTGATTGCAGATACACATGGAGAAGATTCATACTTCTTGCAATCATTAATAGGTGAAATTCTTGAGATTCTAATACATCGACAGTACTTGAAGCCCTATTTCTCTTGAAATGGGTTGTTTTTTATGTACACTACATAGTCTTGTAATTATTGTATGTAGGTTTGGTGTGTTTTCTTTTGGTTGCTTTTACTTGCCTTGTCTTGGAAAGCTCCTTGGTTATTGTTTCTCTGTGACTGGTCTACTTCAAACCTAAGATCTAAATTTTGGCCATACCTATTGACAACGATTTTACTCGCAAAAACAGCTCGTATAGATTCTCCATAGAAAAGACCGCAAAATTCCTACCTTTCTTGAAATATATAACACAAAGACAACCTAAGAAAGAATTTTGCATTCACAGAACAAAGATTGACTTTTGTTGAATCCCAAGTCTCTATAAATCAAGTCATGATTGCACTAAACATAGCTCTTAGGTAATGATGTGACAATTTTGTTGTTAATTTCAAAGGGGAATACAATCATTTTAATTTTATCAAGGATCACTAAAATTTCACATACAACTTCAACTTTATCATCCAATGGCATCATGAAATTGAAAGATTCATCATAATATTTCATGAATAAAATAAATTCTTTGCTATCACTTAAGTAAATTTAGCATTAAGCATTCAACAATTTCATGGAAAATAAAATATTTTTAACAAAACTATTTCCATTCACTCTTTTTCAAAACATTTTCAAAAAATATAAGCATATAATCTAAGGAAAAACATAAAAAAATATTCTCTCGTTTATTCTCCATGGATTCCCCAAAGAATTAATTAAAATAGAGAAAACTTCTTTATACTTCACCAGATTGCTTCACAACTACATATAAAATGATGCAAGCTTTTAAAGAGGGGGTTTCATTTATGGACACTGAATAGGTTCTATATACACCCTTAAATTATGCAACATACTGTCTTGTTCAACCGAACTTACAAAAAAAACTACAAAAGATACTTAGATAGATAGCTATTCATAAAGCTCTGATATCAATTAATGTCTATGTGCATACAAATTTTTACACAAGAATGGTTCAGAAAATAGGAAAAAAGAAAAAAACTTAAAAGAAATTTTTACTCCTTTGACATCCACAAATTCCAAACCTAAAATGAAAATGAACATCATGTAGCCTTTTATAGAACACAAGGCTTAGATAGGATAAGACAACTACATGAGAGGGAATCTAAGGGACCAATATCATCAAGGCACGTGGACTATTATGACCAATAGGAGAATAGATATTGAATTCAATGGAATTCAACTTCAATTACTCATTGAATCTCTTTGAGTTCCTCTTTTCATCTGAAATCTTTGCCAGGAAAATAACTTGAATCATGATAATATGTAGGGGCTTCCCATACATTCAGAATGATAAGGAAAAAAAATTTCCCCTTACATTTTTCTTAACTCCTATTTTTTCACTCTCAGGAATGGGCTCTCCTAAAAATTAGCATTTATTTCCACCTAAAATAGAATACCAAGATCTCTAGCAATCTGGTGGATTCAAATCCATTTGTATTATCACATCCCAAAGTGATAAAACCAGACTGAATTTTATTCCAACCATGACTCAAATTTTCTTGACTGTCCATACCCAAGCTTTGTATCATAATCAATATCTCCTGCAATCACAAAATTCAAACATTAAATCCCGTTTTAAACAAATATGCTGCCATATAAATAAAACCATCATTCAAATATTAACACAAAAAAAATATCCATAAAAAATTCACTTTCAAAAACATATCACAAATCCTTGCATGTATATTGGATCACTGTGATCATTATACAAAATTAGAAAAAATTAACATTTTACTTCACATTTCAACCTAGTACTCAGTACCTAGTTCCAACTTTACCCACTTACTTTCCCAGACCTTAGCTATACCAAAACTCCAATTTACCAGAATCCAACTTACCAGACTCATTCATTTTAACTTTACATTGCCTTTTTTCCTTTTCTATGTTTCTGGTATTCAGTCCCCAGTATATGAAACACTCACTATACTAAGTTATTTCTTTGAACTGAAGATTTCTTCTTTTCTTTTTTTCTTTTCTTTTACTTTTGGTGATCATCCAATCCATTAGCTCCTGCCATAGAAGTCATATTTTCACTTGGGTCCCCAAGTCTTTTCAGTCTTGGAGTGTGTTGTGAGACCACACAACAACTTCATACCAATAAAACCAATTTTAAAATTAAACTTGAAATTAAATCACCAGTTGTAAATTAAAACATATGCATATTTTAAAACAATAACTTTCTACCTTTACTTAGATTTTGGCATAAAAAATAAAACTCCACCAAAAACATCTGTGTGTTCTCTTGATTAATTCTAGTTTTGGAACTCAATGAATAGAATTAGTTCATTAACATTGAATGACATAATATATTAATCTTCCAAAGCCAACCAAGGATAGAGAATTGTTGTCAGTCAAGTGTCCATAGCTCCAACAAGGTTATCTTCATAATTCCCCCAAACATAACTCTACTGTCGATCAGGCGTCCATAGCCCCAATAGAGTTATTTGGATAGCCTAAAGAGTTGATATCACTTTTTTTTCTTTTTTTAAAGATATAGCAATGATAACTCATTTTCACTTTTTTGATTTTACAATAATAGTCCATCTATCAACTTGCAAGCATTGAAGAACTACTATTAGGTTGGGAATTACAGTGGTAGTGAAGGTTACTTTTTTATTTTTCATTCAGTGTAAATCCCTTTATCAATTCACTATTTCCAAAAAACCATTTAATAATTCCCTGTAAGTGTGTGTTTCTAGCTAAATTTCATCAATCATGCCAAATCCTAACTAATTGTAGCCTACTATATGTTAAATATATGCATAAATTAAAATTTAGCAATAGACCACTTAATCACCAAATTTAACTCTCAATTTAGAAATATTAGTTACCACCCATTTTTTTATTAAATTTATGGAAGTTTCCAAAACTTTTGCTAACTATCTCAACTTGATGGCAATGCACTATAGTAATGGATCATAATGTAATGATTACCTTGAAAAATGATCACACTACTCAACATTAAATTCACACGCCTATTTCAACATGTATTATCTTTCTATTTCATTAGGTGACGGCATGTAACATTTTTCCAACCTCATTCTGATGTATAATCCGCACACTTAGCACCTCAATAATTATTACCGCTTTCTTACAACAATTGGAAATGACCCCCTATTAATTCGAAATCTCCAACTTGCTTGATTCACAATCTTTGTACTTTTCAATTCTAAAGCAAATTCACCAAACATGTGCAAATTATTTATTTGACTTAACCTTTAATTTTGAAGATTATTAATCAATTGCCACCATGCACATACAATTTCTAAAAAAAAACTATAGGCAACTATGTACCACTACACTATTCACGACTTTCTATAAATTCATGCATTTCTCCTCAAACTCTCTACACTTCTCTTTCTTTTCTATTGTTTTCATGTAATTCTATTTTGTTCTGCATTTTTACTCTTTTGCTTCTTGAATATAGATACTCCCATTTGCTTGAGTTGTTCCCATAGCCAAAATGTTTTCTTAGGAAGCATCACATCACAAAGGCTTGAAAATATTTTCATTATTAGGACTTCTAGCTTTACCGTGCCAAATTTATGCTTAGTCCTTGGGGAAATATATGTTGCATCTAACCACTACTTTCATTTTATTCCAACATAGCTTCTCATTTTGTAGCTTCGCTTTTGTACATTGGGTTACCTATTGAAGATGTGTGCGCCGATACAAAATTAATAGTTAAGCTGGAATTCTTGGAGAATTTGGACACCATTCTAGTTGTTGCACACCCAACCATTGGGATTCCCTCCATGGATGATATTTTTTGATTCTTGAATCATGGGGAAGTAGTTCCACTTCGGCCTTTCCTTATCGATCTCCATATCCAATATTTTTAAGCTCACCAGGAACTTGCCTACATAGGGTATTTAGCCTTGATAGAAGAGGCACCCCAGATTGACTAGATAACTACTATTGCCTGCAACTTCACTCACCTTTTCTTGAATCCTCTTTTTTTTATGTTTATTGACAAGGATTTTGATATCAAGTGTACATACGTGATATACACACACATATATATACATATCTCTTTTTTGTGGTTATTTCTCTTAGAAGCAAGTTTTAGTTTCACTATTTATGGTTTTATTATTTCAATTTAGTTTAGCAGATTGTTTAAATTTCACTCTCATGTTTAAAATATATTTAAGCAGAATTTGTTAATGAAGAAACCAAGCAAGGAAAAGAAACACAAAAAAATAAAAGGAAAGAAGAAAGAAATAAAAACCCTAAAAAAACTAAGCTAAGATAAGCTATTCTATGCCTAGCTACCCTATCTCTAACATCACCAAAAACTAACTCTAACTAAAAAATTTATTTCAATTTCTATAGCTATTTCTCTTATAGTTTTATTATGAATTACAATAGGCTTATCATTAAATTCCCTTATCAACATTTTCAATATCCTACTATAATAATGAAAAATCTTAAGTATCATGCATTTAAACATCATAAATTTGAAGTTGTACTTACCCAAAATCTAGCTTATATGTACAAACCATAGTGCGAAGCACTTATTAAAACATAAAACCTAACTAGATATGTACAAGAAAGGCACTTATCAGGCTTGAACGTAGGGTTTAAGGTGTATCCCATTGACTAGGATAGGAAGAAAATCCCCTTCTGTCATAGCCAACTGATAAGCATTGTGCTCCTTACAGCCTATGATAATAAATGGACCAGTCCACATGTTATCGAACTTGGTGTGATGGCCTGGCCTACTTTTTATGACATCCCATTTGAGCACAAGGTCTCCCACCTTAAAGGATTTTGATGTAGCCCTCTTGTCAAATGTCTTCTTTGTCTGGAGCTAATGATCCTCTAAAACCTTCATCGCTTTGTCCCTTGATTCTTCAAGCTCCATGAGCTCTGCATACCTTACAAACATTAGGTCTTGTCCCTCAAGTGCCTCCAACTCATGAACAATGTCTAGAGCTAAAAGCTCCATAGATAGGGGCAATATTGCCTCTTTGCCATAGACCAACATATATGGTAAATTTCCAATAGATCTCTTAGGGGTCACTCTGTCTGTCCAAAGTGCATTTTTCAAACTAATGTGCCAAGTTCTTTGATTATCCTCTATGGCTCTTTTGATAATCCTGATGAGGTTCTTGTTCGAGCTTTCAGCTAAACCATTGCCCTGAGGATAATAATTTGAGGATGTGTTCAAATGAACCCCATGCTTGATATCCCAATCAGTCAACTTTAATCCCACAAATGCAAGGGAATTATCAGAGATGATAGAGTTAGGCACTCCAAATCTAGTGACTATATCTTCATAAAAGCTCAAAACTGAAGACTCTTTCACTTCCTTCAATGCAACCGCTTCTGTCCACCTTGTAAAATAGTCAGTGGCTGTAAGTACCCATTTGTGACCAGCACTGGAAGGTGGATTTATTGGTCCAATAAAATCAATGCCCCATCTCATGAAGGGTTGCTCTACTTGAATTGGATGCATGGGCATAGTAGGTAGCCTTTCCTTTCCTGAAAATAGAGCACATTTGATGCACTTTCTTGACCAGGCATACGAATCCTTGAACAAGTTGGGCCAGTAGTAACCAGCTCTCATAATTTTCTAGGTAGTAGTTCTGGGAGCAAAGTGGCCTCCTACAGCCCCATCATGAAACTCATGAAGCACTTTTTCAATTTGATCACTTTGAACACATCTTAACAGGACGTCGTTGAGATCATTTTTGAAGAGAACATTATTTACTAGCACATATGGTATGGACTGTAGTCTGAAGTATCTTCTTTTAGCTCTATTCAGACCTAAAGGACACTCACTAGTTTGTAGAAATTGGGTCATATCTTGAACCCAATTAGTTATCCCTATGAGCACATCATCTTGAGCATTCTGAGGCTCATTTGTATTGGCAAGCACAACATCCTTTTCTAGTTTACTTTCACTGCTCGACCCTGAAGCAAGTTGTTCACAAAGACTTTTACCTCTAACTAGTTTAGTGACACTAATATCTACATCGTACTCCATGACCTTAGTGATCCACCCCGCTCTTTTTTCATTCAGATCCTTATTCAATAGAAATTCTCACACTTGAGTGTGCAACTAGAATATGAACCTTATTGTTTGAAAGCAAAGGTTTAAATTTCTTCAGACTTCTAATCATAGAGAGAACGTACTTTTCAACAAATGTATACCTTTCTTTGTAATCAACAAGTATTTGGCTAAAGAAAGCTACGGGTTGCTCCAAATTGTCACTATTCTTCTAAACCAACATAGTAGAGATTGCACCACCATGACCAAAAGCATATAAAAAGAAGTCTTTAGAGAAGTCAGGGTTTACCAATGTCGGAGCAGATGCTAACACCTCCTTGATTTCTCCAAAACTGTGCTTTGCCTCCTTTGTCCAACTAAAGACTACATTCTTCTTTAACATGGTTGTTAGAGGTTGTAGTAGGTTCGCCACATCTGGAATGAACCTTCTCAGAAAGTTGATCTGTCCCAGAAAGCTTTGTAGGCCCTTCTTGTGATTAGGTAGCAGCAACTCAAGTATGGCTCTGACTCTTTCAGGGTCAATAGTGATTCCCTGCTTTGACACTATTTGTCCTAATAGTTTCCCTTCGTGGACAACAAAGATACTCTTCTTTGGATTAAGGGAGATACCGAACTCTGCATTTTTCAAACACTTGCCTAAGATGTAACAGATGTTCATCAACATTCTTAGAATAAACTATAATATCATCTAGGTAAATCAGTATAATCTTGTTGATTAGACTTTGAAATGCCATGTCCATGGCCCTCTGAAATGCGGCACCAACATTGGACAAACCAAAAGGCATCCTTTTGTATGCCATGGTGCCCCATTTAATTGTAAAAGTAGTCTTAAACTAATCCTCCTCTTTAACCAGCACCTGATTATATCCTGAAAAACCATCTAGTAAAGAAAACCTTTCAGAACTGGCAACCTCTTGTAAGATTTGTTCCATGGAGGGTAGTGGGTAGTGGTCTTTTAGAGAGGATCGGTTAAGATCCCTGAAGTCTACACAGAGCCTTATCTCACCACTTTTCTTTCTAACCGGTACAAGATTAGAAACCCATGAAGTGTGCTTGATAGGGAAGACAATACCCCCCTCAACTAGTTTAGTCAACTCCTTAATCATTAGGGGCTCAAGTTTAAGATTCAAGGGCCTTTGTTTCTACCTTACTAGCTTGGCATTAGGTTCTAATTCAATTGTATGCTAAGTAATATAGAGATCAAATCCTTTCAAATCTGAATACTCCCAAGCAAAGACATCGTGAAACTCTTGGCACAAAGCAACAAAAGCTTGTTTATCTTTAGGTGAACAAAGTTTACCTATCCTAAGAAGTTTACCTTTTGAAAATCTCCAACTCTTCATAGTGTTCTTCTTTGATTTGCAAGCCAGCTCTACCCCTTTTGAGTTGATCATCAGTACTGAAAATCAACTCTAAGGTAACCAAGCCTTTGGGCAATTTGTTTGTCTTCAGCTGTATGACCTAGTCACCATACTGTTGCTTGAGTTTTGCTTGATTCACCATGGTGAATTGATCTTCTTCGAGCAAGAAAGAAAGGATCTTCTCATCACTGTCAAAGACTTTCCAGTGAATGTTGTTGTTAGGAATTGATGGTCTGACTACAACCTTCACATACTGCTGCACCTTCTCTTTTCTGATGTCATTTAAAATATCAAACTGTGCTCTAATGGCTGCGAGCCTGTCAGCATGCTTGTTTTGATTTCTTGGGATAGAAACTAAGTTAAAGGCATCAAAGTCTTTGAGCATTTTCCACACTCTATTTCTATAAGACTTTAATGTGTCATTTTTAGCAACATTCAGGCCCCTTACTTGATTAACAATTAATTCGATGTCCCCATAGACTTTCAAGTTGGTTATTCCTCTCTTTCTTGCCCACTCTAGACCTTGAACAAGGCCTTCATACTCAACAATGTTATTGGAGCATGCAAAAGCAAAATGGAATGCAGAGTAGTACCTATCACCTCATGGAGAAATCAACATTGCACCTCCTCCTACTCCATTCTTACTTCTGGAACCATCGAAGAACATCTCCCAAAGTCCATTTAGTGGCTGCAATAACGGATCTGCATCTTTCTCCAAGTTTGGGACCTCTGTATCAAACTCAAGTATGACATACTTTCCCATACCAGCATCTCGAATGAGGTCTACAGGACTGTCTGATACATTTTCAACTGCCCATTAATGCAGTAGCACATCAAGAACAACTTCTAATTGGAGTTCTTGAGCAGCAGCTAGTTTGTTGTCAGTAAAAACAACACAATTTGCATTTGCAACAGAAGGAGCAACATTGATGGCACTTGGGTTATATGACTTAATGTGGTCTTTGGCCAACCTTTCAGACTTGATAGTAACCTTAGTCCCATATTTTATTCTAAATATAATATGTGACCAATAAGCTAATACATAACCACCTATCTTAGCTGTAAAGTCTCTAGATAAACACAAGGAAAAGAAAGGTGGGATGTCTATGACACATATGTCTTGAGGGACTAAAAAATTTGGACTAATTTATCACCAATAATCACTAGCATGACAGAGCTATGATACATCTATTTTGGCATGATGGAGCTGCTAGCCCCACTATATACCATACAGTTATGGACTAATTTATCACCAATAATCACTGACACGTAGAAAGGAGGTGGTTTAACTCTTTTTTCATTCTCTATGCAAGGCTATTGATCATTTCCCTGAGAACCATTCATTAACACAACTCTAACCTAACCTATTGGGGGCTCAGATTCATCAAACATTTTCAGACTTGATAAGGCTGATTGTAACATAACTTTTTGACCAGGGATGACTAAAGAATCCCACATAGACATAGTTACATTTGTCCTTCTCATACTATCAAGAATGTTAAAAGGTACAATTATATTTTTATTGTGTACCTTTGCGCCAGTATGATCAGCTTGTAAGCATGGCTGCTCCTTGTCTAGGAGTTGCTGATCTCTTTGCCAACCACTAGTCACTCGAGAGGTAGATGGTTCCACAGCTACCGCCTTTCCTCTATCAGCTACTTGGTCAAGTTCAAATGCTCTCTTTTTTGCCCTAGTTTTGGCTGCAACTAGAGAGCTATCCTTATTGAACCCACATAATTCTTGACCCTGCCAATTAAGTAGGGTTGTATCATTGCTGAATTGGTCCTGATGTTGCGAAGATGCATCATTAGGTGTATGTAGTCATGAACTTGAAGCATTTTGTACCATCAATTCTTGATTGATGAGTCCATTTGAACAAGTGGCTTGATTATGAGGCTAGTTACATGGGTAGCACCACTCATAATCAGCTGCTAAGTTGTTTTGAGTGGGAACTAGGTCCCCGACTGCACTAATAGGTGTTGGAGCATAGGCCTAAAAAGGCCTTGTGTTCGCACTTTGTCTTGGGCCCTGGGCCCTGATAATTGCCCTGATAATGCTATCTATTCCCTTGGAATTGCTACTGTTGACTTTGAAAAGGATGACTTGAGGCCTGATTTTGCTGTTGATAAGGCCTGGAATAGGTTTGTTGCTTTTCCAAGTTCACCAACTTGTTACCAAAAGTCTATAAAAGACTTTTGATCTCTTGTAATTCATTTGATGAGCTTGAAGCAACACTTTCTTACGTTACAACAACTGGAACAGCAGCTGGCATCATTGGTACAACTGGTAGAGGTGTGAAAGGAGGTATCTGCAAAGGAATGTTTGCATGAATTTTTGGGAATATTGGCATTAGTGGCCTGGGAGAAAACTTACCAGCTTTTATTAAGTTGTTTTTAGATCTAATAGCTATTTCAAAGGCATCTGGTAAAGATACTCCTCCCATTGACTATATCATGACAGCTATATCGCTGTTTAAAGCTCTCAAAAAGTAGAGGAATGCATACTCTGGAGGTGGCCTCACCGTTGCAGGGATTCTATCCCAAGTACTTTGAAACCTGAAGTTGAAGTCATTCATCTACTCTTGTGGAGCCCTCTTGATTGTAGTCAATTGCTCCAGTAGAGACAAGTTATCAGACCTGTCTTGGAATTGCTTATGTAACTTATCTCCAAACTCATCCCATGTAGCAATTGAACTGACTAGTAGGCTCCTATACCACTGCACAACTCTCCCCTTTAGTGAAGAAACTAATAATCTGACTACAACATCATCTTGGGTTATATGATGGACTCCACATAACGAAGCCACATCCCTCAAATGTTCAATGGGAGTAGTTTGGTCTTCTCCCGTGAAAGTTGGTAGACTCTTCAAGGCTGCCATCGGAATATCATTATGTTGTGCCAAGTTCAAAAGACTCCCTCCGTTGAAAGCCACAAAGGGCTAATTCCTTAGAGCAGCCATTGGAGGTATCTGAAGTGGATTTGTTGGTGCAACGAAATGAGACCTTACAGGTGGAGGAGTGGACTGAGTTCTCCTAGAATAGATGATTGTTGTTCTTTGCCTTTCCTCAACTCTGCCTTGTCTTCTTGGTGGTGACAGCTGCAAGTATTCAAAAAGGCATGATCTGCTTCTTCTCCACACTCTTTTCATATACTATAGAAGGTGTGGATTTTTGGAGTTCTTCCTCTTTGTGGAGTCACCAGGTATGCAAAAAGGCTTGTATAAAGTCTATAATTTACTGGCTACATACTGAGCCAGTAGTTAAAACAAATTCCTATCCCACTGAGTGTGCCAGAAGCTGTTGTCACCTAGAATTGCACCCTGTGCAAAGTTTACAAAAACTAAGCATTCTAGAGAAACATGGGATCATCTCAAGGCTGTGGGTCACCTATAACTGAAATGAACCTATGGAGAAGGTTGGCTTCCTTTGGGTATCACCTAAACTACTGCTTCTTTGAGAAGAAAGAGGGAAGAGATGCATAAATTAAGGACTGAACTAGGGTGATACACCGAACTGTTTGAGAAATCATGAAAAGAACATAGGAAGAACATACACTTGAAAGCCTAACTACTATTCTCAAAGCAACTTCTTTCAGACTTAATGCTTTATTCCTAACAGGTTTGGCCCACACATACACTTTGGGAAGGAAAGATCAATTTCACAACCCTGAGACATAAATGCAGAAATGTAAAAACACAGTTAAGGACTTGCATGTACAAAAGAAAGATACAGAAATGAGGATCAATAAAAACATGAACATGAACTTCCAAGGTAAATTCTGTGTTGTATTCAGGATTCTAGTTGAGTTACAGAGAACATACATTGACTGAGAAAGGATTGATTGAAAATCACTAACTCTTCAGAGTGTGCAATCAGAACTACCTACAAAAAAGCAAAAAATTCCTTATATATAGACTCATATCAGCCCCTTAGGGCTTACAAAATAATATTGGGCCCACAAAAATATCTTCTCCTTGATATTTGATCAAATTAATGTTGTATCTCTACGTGACCCTATTGTTGGTGTCGGTGAAGAAACATTCTCGAAGAAGTCCTCTAATCTTTCTACAACCACCACATTCATTTGATCCATCATGTCCGGTTGAGCTACTTCGACTGCACCATGAATGCTCTGAGCCTGCAACAGATACACATTGCCCCTTCATCCTCTTGGTGCCCTTTAGACTACCATGGTTGACCTTGAGATCTCTCTGATTGGCTGAGTGAACTCCATGCAGATCGTTTGGGTGGTCAAAAATCTCCTGTTGAACTGCATATCGGTGAGACAGTAATCGTGTCTCCCTGATGCGGTTAAATGTTCTTGCAAGCATCGGCAAGACATGGATCCATCACTGAGAGCTCCCAGAGAGCCCAAAGAATCATACTGATTCCTCTCTTGTCATATTGACATTTGCTTTTGTCGCCAAGACACACTCCATTCGCCGTGACTCTATGTTGAAGTCTCCCTGCTCCACCGAAAGTTCTCTTTGAGTTCGGAAAAAGCTTTCTCGGTCCGCAAGACATCCTGTCAACCCCACCCTCATTCTATCTAAGCTCCTCTTTCCTTGACTGAGACTCTGGCCATTCGGGAAGAGGTCTTCCTGAACTCCTTTTGCTATGCCGAAGACACCTCCGTTGAAATACTGTCGGCGTAACCCCTGTCGGTCGTCAAGACATTACTGCGAAAGCCTCAAGTCTTGGCGAGGCCTTTCTTTTATCCTCAGTGGTTTCTTCATCCTTCGGCAAGACATACGCCAAAGGAAATATCCTTGCCAAAACCTGTTCTTGTCGCTAAGACATGCCATCCTCACTAAGACCTCTTGTAGACCCCTTTTGTCTGCTCAAAGAGCCATCGTCGTGTTTTCGGCAAGAGTCCTACCAAATTAATTTTGTCTTGGTGAGGGCCCATCCTTCCTTTCGCAGAGCTCTTCATTTGGCAAGACATTTGATGTCGGTGGGACATCCTAGTGAAGTCCCTTAGTTACACCGAGGGGTTCCTTTTGTGCTCTATCGGCGAGACTCTTAGTACTCGCCAAGAGATCTCCCTGACGATAAAAGCTCCTGCCAATATGTGTATCCCTTGGCCATCGTTTGGTGAGACCTTTCTACTTCACCAAGACTTTACTCTGAAGGGGATCCTCATGCTGATGCTAGAGATTCTTAGTCATCGGGACACTGACTTTGCCTTGCCGATAGAGACCTGAGTATGAAATCCACTCGCCGTGACACTCTCGAGGTCTTGGAGACTATGTCCTTAGAAGGTTTTCAGGCCGAACCTAAACAAGGTAGGCTTCTTCACTGAGTTCCCTATGACCTAACATTAGATTCATGACTTTGGCCCTAGGCTGAATGCTCTATTTGGTCTCTGAAGATCTAACACCTGATTATCCTACCTGATTTAACTATAGGTGAAATATAGGCAACAGGTCTATTTGTTCAAACCAAAGCAAACCAAAATCAATCAATCAAGGGAAATACCAAGAGAAAATCAAAAATAAAAATCTGAAACATATCCAAAAAAAGTCCTAAAAGCCTAGCATTCCCCTCAAGATTTATCAAAAGATAAAAACATCCACATCATCCATGTCTTGCATCATTGTCATATCAACGTTTGATCGATATCCTAAAATTTTCTCTTTTATGCATAAAGTAAAGATCAATCCAAGGAATTAAGAGATTCATCTCCCATATTTTGGAAAATTGATCCTTGTTTTATCGTTTAAACTAGATCTCAATACAATAAGAACATGGAAGCTGATAAAGAAACACCTATTTCAAGTGACCTAAGCCAAATGAACGTCAAAATGAATCTCATTGAATCAAACAATCCTTTGATTATCTCATCATCACAAAACCCACAAGAGGAAAATCAAGAAGAAGACCTTACCTTTGTGATGTTGCATGAAGAAATAACCAAAATGCTCCAAAATATGGAAAATCATAAGATCATCAACATCATGATGAGGCTTAACCCTTCACTATACATGCTCGAACTAGTAAAATAAGGGGCCAAATTACCTTCTGATTTCGACACGAGCTCTATAGTGGAACCATCTTTAGAGGCCATGCCTCTAATTTCATCCACACTCCCCATCTCATCCACACCCCCATCCCAAAGAATCACTCAAAAAATTTCACAAATCACATCTTTTTCTCCAACCCAACCTAATGTTAATAAATGAAGTGCATTTCTTAATGCATTGCAAACACATCCTCTTGTAAACAATCAAAACTTGGATGAAAATACCATTTTGGACCAAAATGTACCCCAAAATCCATTGCATAAGTATGTCCCTCTCACTTTCCATAATCCTAATGATCCATCATCATCATCCTTTCGCGCAACACCTCAAACCTCTCTCCTCAAAAAATTTGCAAGAAGAGGGTGACATGTTCGGACCTAGGGGCATTTTCAACACCACATCATTTTCTCAAGAACTCACACCCCTCACATTTTCACCTCTCCCACCATTACCACCATTATCCACACCTCTACTTGGCTTGGGACTCCCACCTTTACCAAATATCAATATGAATCAAACCAACATTCCAAACACCAATCAAAACATCACACCAAACTCTCAAAACTTGTCATCGATATCGCAACAACAAATGAAAACTACACAAGCAATCGTGGCATCGTCAACCACCCCCATAATATCTCAAAACATGGTCTCTCAAGGACCAACCACATCAATAGCACCATCCACTAGTCAAAATACCAACATGACATCACCACTCACAAACACCACAAGAACCATTTTGAATCCACCACCACCCCAACCACCACTAAATTCCAATTTATCAAGCCAATACAACATGGAATTGCAAGCCGCTTACCAAGCTACATATGAAAAGGAATTCCTACAAGTGAAAAATAAAAAATCCACATAGATAACTGCCCAACAAGTTGCACAAGCAACACAAAATGCTCAAGCCGCCCAAATTGCATAATAGGTGCAACAGGCTGCACAAGCCTAAGCCTTATTGCAACAACAACAACAACAACAAGCCACTCAAGATTTGCAAGCTACACAAGTGGATCAAGCAGCCCAAGCCCAAATTCTATTGCAACAACAAGCGACACAAGCCCAAGCTCAAGCTCAAGTGCAAGCACAAGCACAACTTCTTGCACAAAAACAAGTAGCACAACTACTAGCGTATCAACAAGCAATAAAAAAATATCAAGAGCAACAAGAAGCAACCCAACAATAAGCATTGTTGGAACAACAATAGGAAATCCTAGCACAACAATAGGAAATCTTAGAGCAACAACAACAAGAACAACAAGCGTTGTTTATACAACAACAAGTGCAAGCATACCTAGCTCAACAAAATATGAAAATACCATCAAACAACAAACCAACCAACACACCAACCAACCCACCCATCCAACCCACAATCAAGACACCCCTGAACACCTTCATCCCACCCCTTGATCTACAAAATGGCGTAACAACACAAATCAGGTTTCCCTCACAACAAATGCTCAATCTTTAATTAGGGCAAACCGTAAAAACACCAAGCAACTTGTGTCCCTATCCATTCAACATGAGCCTAGTGATGAAACCATTCCCCAAGGGATTTGAGATCCCCAAGTTTGACAAATATTGTGGGATAGGGAACCCTTAAGATCACATCAGGGAATTCCAGGTTCATTGCATGGAAGTCGCATACAATGATACTTATCTAATGCAGCTATTTCCTAGGAGTTTAGCTGACCATGCCATGAAATGGTTCTCTCACCTACCTATAGGCATCAAAACATTCCAAGAAATTATAGATGCATTCATTAAAAATTATGCATGCAACATTGCAATGGATGTCATTCTAGAAGAACTCTCAGCTCTGAAACAAGGAAAGAATAAATCATTTGCTTCATTCCTACAATGATGGTGATCCAAGGACAATCATAGAAAATGGACCATGCCCAAGGAACAACAAGTTTGCACCATCAAGTTTGCACCATCATATCCAACTTTGATGGCCTCTTGGAATTCCATCTCAAGGTACAAGGGATCACCACATATGACCAGTTGATCTCCAAGGCACTCAACATCAAATGAGCCCTTATGACTCAACCCGCCAGATCAACATCATACCCCGAACAACAAAACAACCACCCACCCGCTAATTACAATGATAAACCTCGCACATGGGCAAGGAACAAAAATGTTACTAATGATGGTTTCATTGATGCCAAAGTGGTCATTAGTGCCCCTCGCCAAAATACACCCGCACCACAAATCCAAATCCAACACCAAAACAATCATCAAGCAATACAACAACCAAACAACAATCTGACAATTAGCAATCTCAATGATCAAAGGGGACCACCCCAACAGAACAAGAATCACCCCAAGCAAAAATACATCGCTCTTGGGGAACCACTAGAAGTCATCATGAAGAAGTTGATAAATGAAAAACTCATCAAAGCTCCCACCTATGAGAATTACCAAGAATCGGATATAAAACCTCCTTGGTATAATGAGAATCAACTTTGTGACTTCCATAAAATCAAAGGGCATATTACAAAGAGTTGTATGAGGCTAAAAACCATAATTCAAGATTTCATCGATCAAAGAATTATAAATGTGGAACAACCGATAGGAAACCAAGACCTTAAGATATACACAAATCTGATGCCTAACCATGGCAATAAAGGCAATAATAATAACATTGATAAGGGGAAAGGCACCCACACAAACGTGAATCACGTCTATGAAATTTTCATAGCTTCCCTAGATGAATACTGCATAGTCATCACCATCAAAGGCACCAATGCTAATTGTGGAGTCACCACAAGAGGCAGCAAAGTTACCATCGTAGGATCATCCCAGCCAAACAGAGTCCTTGCATCTAGATATGTCCCTAATGGATATAACGTCCTTGATCAACTCAAAAGAACACCAATGCAAATCTCCATCATGGAGTTACTGAAAATCTCATCTACTCATAGGAAAATCCTTGAGGAAGTGTTGGCTTCATCCATTGTCCCCGTAGATCTTGATGTAGAACAATTCCAAGCTATGGTCAGAAATATCATTACGCCAAATCTCCTCACTTTCTTTGACCAGGATTTCCCCGCTCAACCATCTCACAACTATGCACTTCACTTAGAAGTCATAGTACAAAAAAGAAAAGTCAAAAGGGTATTGGTGGATGGAGGTGCAAGCTTGAATATATGTTCTCTCAAGCTCGTCAAATAATTAAAAATCTCAGAGGATTCTATTGAAAAAGGAAAGGGTATCACAATAAGAGCATATGATGATCAAGAAAGAGTGTCCCAATGCATGATCAAAATACCTATTCAAGTAGGGCCTGCTATCATGGAAACCACTTGTCAGGTCCTAGACCTTGACTTATCATATAACATCCTTCTGGGACGTCCATGGATTCATGCAATGAAGGCAGTAGCATCAAATTTCCATCAATGTGTGAAATTCACACATGAGGGACAAGAAGTTACCATCCATGGAGATCTCGAACCCTTGAAGAAAATTACTATAAAATCCCCCAAGTACCAAAAAATGATGAGGGTCCATCTACACCATACATTGATCCTGCCACTCTCACATCCACTTCTACGATAGAGACACCCACCACTCCTACCATTCCCACCATCTCTGACATTAAGGTCATCATCCAAGATAACGGTTGTGGAAACTACATGATCCCTAAAAATTATTTTGTGGTAGGAGAGTTACCACAATCTCCTAGATCATGAGGACATCCACAAATAAATGAAGCCTCCACATCTCAAATGTCTCCTAAAGACTATCCCATCTTTACAAGTTGGAGAGATCTTGGCCAAGAAATTATTGAGGTAGATCCATCTCATATGCTATATCAAGATGAAAGACCAGTAGTTGATTTACCAATGGATGACGAAAGGAAGGGTCTGCGAATGATGCTCGCAATGGGCTATGACAGAAATCAAAGACTTGGGAAAAATGACAATGAGCTTATAATACCTATCATTCTGGAGACACGAGTGATAAAAAATATTGGTCTTGGATGTACCCCTCTGATTATAACCATACATGGCCGAAGTCCTCTAGTTAGAATGGTTAATAATCCTCCTCAACCAACCACAACAGAACTATGCTTACCAGTATCTACAAGTTGTGTCATAGATAACTTCACATTTGATATAACCAACATTTGTAGTAGTAGTGATGATGAGGATCCCACATCCAATCTACCTAGGCTATTTGAGGATACCACTCTTTTCATGATTAGCACCCTATCTTTTGAATCAGACCACCAAAATCATGAAATCCACCTAGTATATCCCCAACTCATCGACTATGACAAATGAGGAGCACCAGTTCTTGATACATTCAAAAATGATGAGGCACTCTCAGAATTCATGGGACTATGGGAAAAAATTCCATATGAAGATCACAAAGAAGGGTTCCTAATTGAACTAGATACACATGCCTATTATGGGGAAATGATTGAATCCCTTAGTCACAAAAGTGAAAAATTAAGAATAATATCTAAGTCCTTGAGTGAAAACCACACTGTGGCACTCTCTAACTAGAAACAAGTAAAAAGAATGGACGTATCCAATGGTGAAAAAATCTCTGAGGCACCCAAGGATGGGGGATTCAATCTTCCTTTTAGAGCTCTTCATCAAGAAAAATCTGCAGTCCTGGCAGAAAAATGCAATCCGGCCAATCTAGGAACAAAGGAAACCCCACATATCACATTCTATGCAGAATCATTAATATCAGAAGAACAAGAGCTCCTAGCAGCCTTCCTAAGAGAAAGATAGATAAACTTTGCATGGAGCTATGTTGATATGCCAAAACTTGATCTAGAAATCGTGGTTCACCACTTAGCAATATATCCAGAAGCAAAGCTTGTTAAGAAAAAACTTTGAAAAATGCACCCTCAGATCACCTTATTAGTCAAAATGGAGCTAAAAAAGCTATTAGATACGGGATTCATCCAACCAATAGATTATCTAGAATGGGTGTCGAACCTGGTGCCTTTTTCAAAACCTGATGGAAGCATCATAATCTATATGGACTTCAAAGACTTGAATAAGGCATGTCCAAAAGATGACTTCCCACTTCCAAACATCGACATGATCATAGACATGATTGCTGGACATAAAATGTTGTCACTAATGGATAGATTTTCTGGGTATAATCAGATTATGATAGCTAAAGAGGACCAACATAAGATGGATTTCACTTGTCCATGGGGGGACTTACTGCTAGAATATGATGCCATTCGGCTTAAAGAATGTAGGAGCAACATACCAAAGGGCTATGACATTGATATTCCATGACATGATCCATAAGACGGTTGAAGATTATGTTGATGACATCCTAGCCAAATCAAGAAAGAGAAAAGATCACATAGCAACCTTAAGTTCCATTTTTGACAGGTTGGAGGAGTACAAGGTTAGATTAAACCCAAAGAAGTGTTTCTTTGATGTACAATCAAGAAAGCTCCTAGGATATATAGTGTCAATGAGAGGTATCAAGGTAGATCCAACAAAGGTAAAAGAAATCCTTGAAATGGAAGCACCAAAAACATTAAAGAAATTGAGAGGTCTCTAAGGAAAACTCCAATCCATTCAAAGATTCATAGCACAATTGGTGGGCAAACAGAACCCATACTCTCACCTACTTCACAAGGGAGTAGCGTGCAAATGGGATAACAAGTGGAAAGAGGCATTGAATAAAATCAAAGAATATCTACTAACACCACTGGTCATAATGCCACCAATCCCAAGAAAACCATTAATTCTTTACGTATCAGCAACAACAATAGCCCTTGGAGCTCTCCTAGCTCAGCATGATGAAAATGGAATAGAAAGGGCTATCTATTACATTAGTAGAACAATGGTTGGGCATGAGCTAAACTATTCATTCATCGAGAAAGCATGCCTAGTAGTAGTGTTTTCTTCATAAAAATTTAGACATTACATGTTGGCACATAAAATAAAACTCATCGCCAAAATTGACCCTCTCAAGTACCTATTGTCAAAGGAAATGCTCACTGGAAGAATGGCCAAATGGGTAATGATACTATTAGAATATGACCTTGAATATGTGGAATGGAAAGAAATCAAAGGCCAAGTCATCGCAGATCAACTTGGAGAAGCACCAATCTATTTAGAGAATCCTCATCTTAGAGTTTCCAGATGAATCTATTTTCAATCTCAACGTAGCTGACCACTAGAAACTATACTTTGATGGCTCATACACACAACATGGATTAGGAGCTTGCATCTTCTTTATCACCCCACTAGCATACCAAGGTCCTACAAACTGGCATTTCCCTGCACCAATAACATTGCAGAGTACGAGGCTTTAACCATAGGTCTCAGAATAGCTGTGCAATGGAACATTATAGCTCTCAAAGTATACAAAGACTCCCAATTGATAATAAATCAAGTGAATGATGAATACCGAACCAAGGACAATAAGCTCACTCCATACAAGAAATTGGTCGAGACTCTCAAAGAATCCTTCATCGAAATTACATTTTAGCAGATTCCTAGAGCCAAAAATAGAGCAGCAGATGCCATGGCAACCATTGGGTCCCTACTGGACATCCCCAACAATGTTCCAAAATATGAATTCCTGATAGAGCAACTTCTCGTGCCTACATTCGAGGTACCAGAATAAGAATTCATGTGCAAAATCGTTGGTCCCGGTGATCCTTGGTACCACGACATTTATACATACCTTTGAATAGGAGTCATACCCACCGACTTACCCTCAAACCTAAAATGAACCTTTGTCAAAAAGGAATCCAAATTTGTCATCCTAGGAGATACCCTATATCGTAGGAGCATAGAAGGAACCCTACTACACTACTTAAACATTGAGGAGGCATTGACTGCTCTAACTAAAGTACATAACAATATATGTGGTTCACACTTGAGTGGAATGACTACAACCAAGAAAATTTTGAGGATGGGGTATTATTGGCCTACAATGGAAAGAGAATCACATGACTATGTCATAAGGTGTCTACAATGTCAACAACATGGGGACCTCATCCATGCTCCAGCTCAAGAGCTTCATCCTATTGTCACAGTGTGGCCCCTTTTGCAGTGGGGACTAGATCTCATTGGGAAAGTCACACCCACCTCATCTAATGGCCAAAAATTCATCATAACCGCAATGGAGTACTTTACTAAGTGGGTGGAAGCCATACCCATGACTTATATAACTGGGAAGCAGATATCAAAGTTCATCCTAAACTATCTCATTTGCCACTATGGTGTTCCACAAGCCATTATCTCAAATAATGGGACACCATTTTAGAATCAGGAGGTCTGTGACTTATGTGAAAAATTCAAAATCCAGCATCGCTTCTCCACCCCATACTATCCCCAAGGCAATGGCCAAGCAATAGCTACAAACAAAACTATTTTGAAAATCCTCAAGAAAATAGTCAATGACGTAGGTCATGACTGGCATTTGTAGCTTAATCCCACCCTCTGGGCCTATCAAACCAACATCCACACACCCACTTGTGCTACCCCTTTCTCCCTGGTCTATGGATCAGAAGTAGTACTCCTCATTGAGATTGAGCTCCCATCACTTAGGATATCACTGCAAAACCTCATCATAGATGAGTATCGAGTATCAAGATTGAATGAGCTGGAGCTACTGCATGAGCGACGTATAGATGCTTTGAATCATTTGTAAGTCTATCAGAATAGACTCAAACAAAGCTACAATAAGAAAATCAAAAGCAAGACTTTCCAAATCGAAGAACTGATAATAAAGGAGAATCAAAAGAATGTCCCAAACCCAAGCAGCAAAGAAAAATTTGAACCCAATTCATTGGGACCATTTGTTATCACAACAAGTTACAAGTCAGGGGCATATCAGTTATCAACACTAGAAGGGGAACCTCTACAAGAGCCCATGAATAACTCTCCTCTCAAAAAGTTTTATACCTAAATATTTCAAGGTATAGAACCAAAAAATTCAAAAAATTAGAAAATGTCCTGAAAAAATGGTCACTTCGGCGAAAACCTGGCAAATAGGCATCTTGGTGACAACAAAAAAATAAAAAAAGAAAAAAATCCAAAAAAAAGAGAAAAAAGGATTGAAAATAGTAAGGAAAAAAATTGCCCTCTAGTGAAAACCACTTCAGTGGCACTTCGGACAAGTACCTTGGTGAAAACTTGGAAAAGAGGTGCCTTGTGTAAATAAGCACTTTCCATCCACCAGGATCTTTAATGCTCATTCTACATCAACCATCCATCACGTTTCCATCATCCATTGCATTTGGATCTCCATCCACCCACATCCACACCATAGCTTGGTCTTGTTTTTGTATCAAGATCCCTCCTAGTACTACTCAGCTCATCCTCAAGGTCAATTTGTCCTACCTTTATCGGAGTAGTCTATTGCATCATGCTGGGGGCATGTTCTTATTAGATAAAATTCATGTATATTTTTGAAGTCCTAAACATTAGAAAATCCAAAAACATCAAAACATCAGAAAATCCAAAAACATCCAAAACATATCAAAATCCCAAAAACAGGTCAAAAAGTCAGTCAAAAAGTCAGAAAAAAAGTCATCTTTTCAAACTACGAGTCTTTGAGCCTTGAACATAGGCAAGGTTGATCTTTGATCATCCCTCGAGACACTTAGGTTAGTCCCTTAGGAGTCTGTCATAATAAATTGACATCTCATCATGTATATCGTCATCTGTAAATCAGTCAAGTCATCAGTCGAACTACGTGGTCTCTGTGTGTATAACACAGGCAAGGCTAATCTATTGATTAGCCCCCAAGGCACCTATGATAGGTCTTTAGGTTAGTCTATTGGTCAAAATCTTAGAAAACCCCAAAACATCAGAAAATAAAAAATCAAAATATTTGAAAATATTGAAAAACACCAAAAACAACCTCAAAACATTGCAAAACGTCAAAAGCATCCAAATATTTGAAAAAATCCATCTGTCTCATCTCGCTTTCACTCGCAATAACATCACTCATAATAAACAATCATCATCCTCAACCTTTGGTGAAACAGTCAGAAACAAGTCTAGCAAGTGAAATGTGAAAACTAAAAATGTCAAGTCTTAGGTCTAAGTCAGTACGTAAACAAGTTGGTCAACTCTTTCTGTCGATAACCTATCATCCAAATTAGTCCCATATCAATCATTTGAAAGAACACCTAGGATAAATGAAATGATGTGCCACCATCCACTAACATGTCCTAGAATGTATCCTTCCTACAATGGGCATTATATTTTGGCAATAGTTTCGGTTCTTATCCTTAAAAACACATCCCCTTTTGGTTAGTAGTATTGGAGAACATCAACTTGTTTGTTTACTTTGTCTTTATCTTTTGACTTATCTTATTGTTCTCCTTCCAAGGACTTATCGATGATATCCGAGCAGAGGATATAGAGAAATAAGAATGGGGCAACAATCATTATCTTTTGTTTGTTGTGATTGTTGGGCATTCTTGTAATATAACTTGGGGAATACCGACTTTGTTAGGTATGTATGGAGGAAGTTTTGGGCAACTTTTTGACTATTGTATTGATAGGTTATACCTTTCCGTGTTTTGGTCCGAGGTGTTTGAAACTTCTAAAGTGCATTCTAGCAAGGTTTCCATATGTCAGGTGTGAACAAGGATTTTTTTTTTTTTTTCAAGTCAAAGTCCATCATACTAGTTACAATGCCATCCTAGTTTTCTATACTTTGATGCATCATACCATGTGTGTTATCAAACATAAGGAAATTGGCCCTTTGAAAATCCTAATTCCTTGGCAAGAAATCATCATCATTTGCATAATCATCATCTCGTGTCTTGTTGAAATGACTTCTTCTCTTTCATTCCTTCTTGCTCATCGCGCTAACAAAGGTACTATGACAATTCATCATCACCATCATCATCGTCATTGACCCTGCATCCACAAATCATTAGCATATTTCATAAACATATCATGTAGGAAACATATGCATTGCATTTCCATCATCATATAAACATGTTATCATAAGCATTCTTCATAGATTAGCACATCCCTTTCTCATTACATTTCATCCATTTTTGGAATCACATTGCATTTATCACATAAATCATTGCATAACATTCATGTGCATAAAATAGTCGCTTCATATTTTCATTTACTGTATAATCATACATAATAGGTACATAAGCATTATAGATAATCCATTCCATACATACTCTCATAGCACTATAAGGTCATCTCCCACATTACACTCATTTGGCATAAAACATTATCGTACCACTTTATATTAACATATCATTTCATATCATTGCATCACATCACATTAAATGCATCACATACATTACATTATCATTTAATATGTTTAGAATAATAATATTTGTTATTCTAAGCATCTTAAAAAACCATCTCATTTGCATCATCAATACACATCATATAAAACACGACCATTGCATTGGCACCACATTATATCATCTCATAAATAACATCGCAATCATTTTTTACATTTCATTGCATAAATCATTCCACATCATTATAAGCATAAATAGGAACATACAAAATCCATTACATGCAAAGAGTACATCCATCCATAATTAGGTCAATTTATAAGCATAGTTCACATATCATTTCACGTATACACCATAGATAATTTCCATACCATTTTGCATATTGCATATCATTTCAAATCATCATATAGATTCTAGCATCATTACGCATCACATAAATACATCTACATATCATAAGTCAACAACATAATATAGATCTATTAAATCATTATATAACGGATATATCATTGGAAATAAATGCATCCATAAATACATCATATAACACCATAACATCATTACATAGCATATAGAAATAGAATCATCCATACATGCATAAATAAAAGATACACATCACATAGCATCATATCAAAATCATCATCTCATATATATATCATCATCAAATAACTTTCATAGTACAAAATAAATTGGATCACTGTACATGTATGTCAATCAGTACAAAAAGGCCCATCAAGCTATCAAAAAGGAGCCCATATGGCACAAAAAAATGATGTCATCTTGATCAAAAGGAGGCCTAACCCTCCTATCTACTGCCCTCTCCTCTGTCATTGTGACCCTCTACTAGTCTGAAACTCATCCGTTGCGAGTAATTTGGGACCCGTGTTGCTCTGGGTATGGCCTCATGATAATGCATATGATAATACTCGGCCTCGTGGATGGCCTCCCTATAGGACCGAATGGAAACTGTACCCTGAGAGGAGGCTACCATGCTCTCCAACTACTGTCTCTGGCCTAGCTTTGTGGCCACCTATAACTCTGTGGCCTATCTCTGCAGTATGGCCTAGTCCCTCTCAACCCTGATCTGATCTCTCTTAGTCTTGGCCTGGTCCCTCTTGGATGTCACGGTCTGGACCTGGGCCTGCAACTGTGCAATCAATACATCTCAGGGATCCACCTACCTTGCTGGCTGACCTATTGGCTGTGCTCATGGAGGTTGTACCTAAGGTTGATCCTCACCCCCAGCTTGTGGTGGTGCACCTGCCTACCCCTGCTGCCCAGTTGACACCTATTACTGATCCTGCATATGCATGTCACCCTGACCTAGCTGAATTGGCTAAGCTAGCTGAATTGGAGGCCCGACCAGATGATCATAAGCCCATGGCTGAGCCACCAATTGTCTGAAGCTTTCCATGGCCTCAGAGGTAGGAATGTATCACCCCCATGAAACATGTGACATGGTACGGGAAAATACGACCACATAATCATCGTCTGGTCGATCCTGAGGCTCACCAAAATGATGTTGAATGCACCTAGGAAGATATCTCTTTATCATCGTGTGCTCTCACCCCTGCATAAAATGGTCCTAGTGGGCATAGAAAATTTGATGTACATCATCAGCCCATCCAGGCTAACCAAGGTACGGATGCCATATGAACACCTCCATCTCATCTAGGACCCTCCTCCAATAGGGAATCATGTGCTCACCTGTGTGTGTAAAGGAAACACACCTTTGTAGCACCATACAAGGGGATTGTTGGGCCCATCGGAATTACAACAAATCGTGGATGAAGGATAGCAATGTGCTCCCATGCCCATATGTGGAGAAGAGTGATGCTTGCTCCAAGTGCTCTTTCATCCAGGTAGACGTACTCGTGAAGATTTATGTACAAGGGTGCAAGAAGAACTGACCCCCAAGAAAAGCGAGTTGGCATGTCATGCATCACCATGGGCTCCCAGCAGAGTCCCTAGCCGGTACTGAAGTACTGACCTCGTTGATCTAGGACAATGAGACCTAAAATAATGGTCACAACAACCAAGCAGAAGGGAGGGGCCAGAGCCCTATGTCGCTCAAGCTTGATCTGCCCCTCACAAATGACAATGTCCTCTGTGTTGAGGACTGTGTGACAGGCATTCCTCCCCTCATCTATATAAAAAATAATGCACCGACCATGAATTGACAATCTTAAGATGTGCCAAACATCCTCCAAGGTGAAGGTGGCCTCGTTGGTGGGAAGGTGGAAAAAAGAGGTCTCACTGTGCCATCTCTTGGCAAGCGCTGACATCATCCCAAGTTGGGTGTGAATGGGCACTGCGTAGGTGATGTACCACAACCCCATGTCTCATAGTTGACCCTGATCTCTATCACTCAAGTCCTGGAAGTAATTAAAGAGATCCTATGACCTATTCTCTCAGGAATAGAGCTCCTTCACCGCATCCTGCATCAGCAAGGGTCATCATGTTAAAAGTTTTGAATTTTTTTTTGCTGAGCATCCAAGAAACCACTCCAGCGTCACAATCCATGAAGGCATCATAGTTTTATTTTTAATTAAACTCTGATGCTAGGTTACAAAATGTCGAAAGCACATCACCGTGGTGCACTTTCCTTCCTAGCGGCGCAATTTTCAAAGATAAAGAACTGTCGCATCACACTTTAGAAATGACCCCCTCGACCATGACCTTAGCGTTGGAGATTGGAGTTTATTTTCAAACTCCAAACTCCACTGCTATGACACAATTTGACACCGAGTGGCACAGTTTTATTTTTGAGCATCACTATATAGCTCCGCTGCAGAAGGACTGACTTTGAAAGCATTAAATGAATGTTAAAATAAAAAAATAAAGCTCAGGGATCACTTACCAGTGCCCCAATGTCGGGTGGCCGCTGGTACATTCAGACTTGGTCAAAAATGTGCATTAGAAGCTGTTGTTGCGCATATCATCAGGAGGTCAGAGCTCAAATCTCAGGGTTGCTAGATGGTTGTGTGTGAAAATGAATTGAAAGTGGCCCCTCATAGCCTTTTTAAGCTTGAAAATTATGGTTTTCCACCCTGATTAGCTATCCTGCTAGGGTTTTCAACCCTCAAACCTGTTTTTGTCTAGTTGAGGCCTATTTTACATCATTTTATTGCGTTTAGACACGTTTTTGGCCTCCTAGAGTCTTTTTGGACTTGTTGGGCACCTTGTCCTCTTTTTTCGCGAGATCACCCAAAAATTGAAATTTTCGTCCAATCTCTCTAGAGGGAAATATATTGGCATTTTTTCTCTCATTGGGAAGCAATGGGGCAAGATATTTGAATATTTTTTTTGGCTTTGATTGAGATTGTTTATTCTTTGAACCAACACAACAAGCGCATTACTTCAAAGAATGGAAAAATGTAGACACGTAAAATGTATTGATTGACATTGTGCATCTGATCTCGACTACTAACACCGTTTCATCCTGAATCATCCTTCGGTCTAACCATTTAATCAAATCCCCCTATCTGATTAAATTCATCAATATTCCTCTCTTAATTAAATAAACCAGTTATCTAATTAAGTCACCTCTTCTTGATACTTAAATTAATATCTTGATCTAATTATCTTATTTAATTAAATAATTTATTTTATTTGATTAAACCTCTAAAGTCTATTTATTAAATTAAATAAATTAAAACCTTATTTAGTTTAATCTAACATTATCTCTTTGAATTAAATAAATCAAAATCTTTATTTAATTAATCCCTTGTCACATTCTTCTCATTATTTGATTTAAATAAGTCCACAAATTTAAGTCAAATAAGTCACATCAGTTAACCCCCTTCATTAAATTAATTAGCTTTGATTAATTTAATCTCATATCATGTCCCATCCTCCAGCTTTTACCACTTGCACATAAAGATAGATTTAATTAATTTATTAAATCTTTATTTTCCTCAACAAGGCATCTTTTAAGGAATATTCTTCAAGTTTGAATTGAAAATCTAAGTTGACATGTACATCCAACAAGGAATTTTCTATCTCTTACATGTCCTTTTCCTTAAGCCAAGTGGCATTCAATGCATTCTTTCTTCCCCCTTGCATGTCATTTCAACAAATTCAAAATTCAAAAATATGCATTTAGTGGCACAATCATCAAAACTTGCACATCCTCCATCCACTCACAAGTTGACAAATGACATCTTTCCATTGCTTGAATGTTAGTCCCACATTGCTCAATTTTGGACATTCATCCATATTCTCATTCTATAAATAAGAGGCTCATCTCGTAATTTCATCATCCACAATTTGAGTAAAGTTACCATGCTCAAAGCATTAGCAAATTCTAGACATTATCATTGAATCTTAGCTAGGTTATGCAGATTTTTCCATTGGAGCACTCATCAAGCATTAACAAAGTGGATCAATTATCATCACACATCAATATTGCATCATAGGAATTGGGAAAGGGCCAATTTTCACCTCAAATTGGCACCAATTCCCCCATGGGATCATGAGTTTGCTAGTTTAATTAGGATTCAATCTCTTTTATTGTTATTTCATTGTGTTCTTCATTGATATTTTCCTAATTTGAACTTTGTGAATGGATTTCATGGGGAATTCTTGTTCTTGCTTGCATTTGACAATCTAATGTGTTTGTTCTTATTGTTTTGCAAGTATTAGGATTAGGATTCACACAAGTGGTGATAATGAATTTATGGCCATTGGAAGAGGTAGGATGGATTTTTCCCATGAGGTCAAGTCCCCATTGTGCAAAAGGCCAAGGAGAAGCATTTGGTCGAAGTTCTTGTGCTAGTGCATGAATCAAATCACTATGTATCTGGCATTGGTGACATGCTTTAACAAACTCAAGTGCATCATTTTTCATTGTTGACCAGTAATACCCAAGTCTCATGAAATTCTTGGCTAAAGTAGGACCACTCGAATGAGATCCACATGTACCCTCATGTACCTCGTGTAAGGTTGTTCATGCTTTGTCAGTGTCAAGATAACAAAGAAGGGTATTGTCAAAGCTACAACAGTATATAGTGCCATTGATGATGGTACATCAAGCAACCTTATAGATAAAGGATTTTTGTTGGTTGCTAGATAGGGTCAAAGGAAGGGTTTGGGACTGGAGATAGACATAAATTTCCTGATACCATGGTGAGTTGGGACCAACAAGCTTGAAAACCATTTTTGATTTTGGAATGTCATATGCATGAACAAAAGTTATTCCACCAAGAGCTCAAAGGGTGATCCCATAATACTAGTTTACAATTTTTGGCCAAACTGGACAATGAACTAATTTTTTCTAACTAAATCTTCACTTTTGGGAACCTATAGCAGCTAAACTATTAAGAATTTGAAGATGATGCAAACTAGTGATTTGTGAAATTTTTTTTGTAGATTCTAAATATATATATTTTTTAATTTTTGGAATTAAATTTCACTTCTTTTTCCATCTCCTTTGAAAACAAGTTTTTTTTAGTAAACATCATTTTTAAGGAGTGGCACTCACCATATAACACTTAACTTCTTTTTCATGAAGGATAAAATTCTATTTTTTTTAAATTTAGATTTGTAACTATGATATCTAGTGCTTCCAATTGGTTTCATAGTGTTTTATTGAATAATTTTCCTTAATAAAGTTTTAAAGTCAAACCAATTACAATTCAAACATAGGCAGACCATATAACACAGCCTTTTTTGTATGTATCAAAATTCAAATTTTTTTTTCTTTGTTGGATCAAGAAATTCAATATTTGGTGCACTCATATTTTTCAATATTTTTTTTGATAATATTCTATTTTTCCACATGTGCAAAACAAAGAGCTTGATTTTAGGTGAAAAACCTACATTCACAAGAAATAAAAAATAAATATACTAATATAATTAAATTATACATTTTGGGAAGGTTATAATAAGGAATACATACTTACAAAAAATAAATTTTAAATGAATTTTTTTGATCCCCCAAAAGGTAAATCAAAAGTGAATTTTTATCATCATTTTGATAGGTGTAAAAGAGACTCTGTTATAGGTATGGTTTAAAACTAGCGGGGTTCTATCCAAGGGCGTTTGATCTAAGGTTTTTTGATCAAAACCTCTTCAATTGGAATGATTTAATTGGAAATTTTTAAGGATTAAATCATTGTATTTTCTAAAAAAATGTGATTTCAGCAAAAATAAAACCTCCCATAAATTGTAAACTATCTTTGTGGGATCACTCCAAATTGAGGCACATTTCTTGGAATGTCTAGGAGAGATCCAATTGTAGCCATTATGTCTGCCACCTTGTTTTGTGCCCTAGGAATCTATTCAAAAGAAAGCATGCGGATGTATGGCTGAAAACTATCAACCATTCATTTGTAAGGCATTAACTTCTCATCCTTGGTGTCATATTCATCATTCACTTGGTTGATGACCAACTGAGAATCTCTGAGGACATGTAGATTTTTTATTTTCCATTTTATGGCCATTCTAAGTCCTATGCCAAGTGCCTCATATGAACTATAATATTATTTGTACATGGAAAATCATTGTAGAATGACTTAGGGATGGAATATCCTTGTGGTGTAATAAACATTATTCCTACTCCCTAGCCATGACTAGTATGAGACCCATCAAAGTAGAGTTTCCAAAGTGATTTAGGTTCTATATGAAATATGGACTCAACATGAAAGTTTTTTACCAATGGATGATTTCCTTGTACAGGTACATCTACCAGTTGATTTGATATCACTTGTCCCTTTATATCCTTTCATTCCACATACTATATGTCATAGTCACTCAGGATCATAACCCACTTTGCCAAGTGACCTATCAATGTTGCATGACTTAGGAGATATTTCAAGGGATCAATCTTTGCCACTAAGTTTTTCATGTGATTCAACATGTAGTGTCTTAACTTTTGAGTGACAAAGAATACTACCAAACAGGAACATTCAATAGATGTGTAATTTAGCTCATATTTGACCAATGTCTGACTAATGTAGTATATTCCCCTCTCATTCTCATCATGATTTATTTTTTCCAGTAATGCCCCTAGTGTTGAAGTTGTTGCAAAAATGTATAGAATCAAAGGTTTTCCTTCAATGGGTGGCATTAGAACAGGCGGTGACAATAGATATTCCTTTATTTGTTGGAAGGTCTCTTGACATCTATCAATCCACACAAAGGGGATGCCCTTGTGTAGGAGATACTGAAATGCTTTACACTTGTCTTCCAGTTGTGTAATGAAGCATCAAATAGACTGCAATTTTCCTTGCAATGTATAAAGCTCACTTATCCCTTTTAGGGGAGGCATTTCTAATATTTCTTCTACTTTGGCATGATCAATTTCAATGCCTCTGCGAGCAACTATATATCCCAAAAATTTTCCTAATGTAACACCAAAGACACATTTCTTAGGATTCAAGAAGACCTTGTATTCTTCCAATCTTTTGAATTTTTTTCTAGCACATTGAGGTGATCCTTACATTTCAAAGACTTTTCCAAAACGTTATCCACATTATCTTCCATTAGCTTGTACATCATGTCATGGAATATTGTTGTCATGACTCTCTAATATGTGGTGCCTGCATTCTTAAGACCAAAAGGCATGACGTTCCAACATTATGTACCCCAAGTACATGTGAATGTTGTTTTATGCTGATCTTCAGGGGAAATCTGAATCTAATTATAATCCAAGAAATTTTCCATGAGGGACAACATCTCATATCATGTTGTAAGGTCAACTATCATGTCTATGTTTGGTAATGGAAAGTCATCCTTCAAGAAGGCTTTGTTCAAGTCATGAAAGTCAGTGTAGATGCAAATTTGACTATTTGGCTTTGTGATTGGTACAAGATTTAAAATCCATTCAACATACTCTATTGACCATACAAATCCCACATCTAGCAATTTCTTGACTTCTGCTTTGACTAACAAGGAAATTTTTGGGTGCATCTTTCACAACTTCTGATTTACTAGCTTGGCATCTAGAAGTAATGGAAAATGGTGCAAGACTAGTTCTGGATCCAACCCAGGCATATTGATATAGGACCATGCAAAGTTAGTCTTATGCTCTAAGAAGAATTGATGAAATTCAAGTTTCTCTTCTTCTATCATAGATGCTACAAAGAGGACAATTTTGGGATCTTATGTTGTAGGTATGTTGACTTCCATGGTGTCCTATATGAGCATTATCAATTTTTCCTAAGTCATGGGGAGAAATTCCAATCCTCCATCCTTGGGAACCTCAAAAAGGTTTTCACCCTTAGATATGTCCTTTATTTTTACCTTTTTATCGTTAGAAGGTGCCTTTCGGTTTTCACCTAAAGACGTGTCATTTTTTTGTTTTATTTTTATTTTTAATTTTGTGACTAGAGGACAATATAGTCTCCCCAAAGCAGGCTACACAATCTAGGTCAATAGAAAATTCAACCTTGTGCTCTCTAATTGGTATGATGTCGTGAAGTCCCATGAATTCTACAATGGCCTCATCATTCTAAAATATTTCCACAACTGGCAAGCCTTGTTGATCCCAATCAATTAGTTGTGGGTAGACTAAGGAGATACCATCATCAGTATTGGAAAATGGTGGGGAGGATGTGGAAAGCATGCAGATAGATTTAGAAAGGTTAAAGATAAAATTTTCATCTTCCAACTCCTAGTTGGATTCTATTCAATATTCTCCTTCACTTTGTGGGAGTAAATGGTGTAACAATTGTGCTAAAACTATCATCAAAGAGGAGAGAAATCCCCTCAAGTGTGTCCTCCAAATTTGCAATATGATACTCCATGAACAAGCTAGAAATACCTATCTAATACTCATCCCACAAAGCAAGATCTGAGAAACTATGACCATTCTACTAAATAGAAGCATCAATGGCTGAAGAAGTAGGAGGTGGAGGAGTAGGAAGCTTAGCACTTGTCTCTAGAATACCAAGGTGTAGATGACAAAACTTCTCCTCACTAACATGGTTCACACTCAATCGAGTGTGTGATGCAGTCAAAGGAACATTATCATCTTTTGAAGAAAAATGTGAAAAGGAATATACACGAGATGAATGATCAGCCATCCTGGTAGCAATAATATCACTAGTCTCCAAGTCCCTTATATACACTCTATCTGGAGTGAACTCAACTATTTTACCTTGACCCCCATGAGTAATTTGATAAATAAAAAGGATATTTTTGGAAAAGGAAGTAACAAAAAGTTCTTAATTGAATGTCCCTTCCCACTTACCTTCATATATGTATTGTTACCCATCAATATATGAGGTGAATTACAAGGCTCAAAAGAAGAGAAAATATCCATAGAAGATGCCATATGGTGAGATGCCCCTGAATCAAGAAGCCATCTATGAGATTCAGGACTTACATAGGCAAGAGTGCTTGTCCTTTCATTTTGTGTAGCCCAGATGTAGATCCTGTATTCTTTGATTGAGATGATGATGAGGGGGTTTCCGATTGAGATGTTGAAGAAGAAGTAGAAGACACCAATGAGGGTAGCTAAATGTCATTCTTTTGAAGAAGGTGTGTGAGTTCATCAATCTTTTTATTATAACATCTATGCTCATCATGTCCTAACCTTTTACAATATGCACATTTGAACTTCTTCTTTTTAGATGATTCCTCTTTTGAAGAGGTTATGGACTCAGGAGTGTTATGTGAAGGAGAATCTTTACCTTGCTTATTAGACTTGGGTTCCTTTTTCTATTTCTTACCTTTGCCAATTGAATCCTTTGTATCTTTTGCAAAAAGAGCATGATGTGTAGTAGAATTCAATGCGCCCATGTGTGCCAACTTTGCTTGTTCCCTTGTGAGATGAGCTGCAAATTCATCAAGAGAAGGCATTTTGTATGCATTACCAAGGGAATCCATTGTAGCATAGAATGTAGAAACACACATTGAATAATTAGGACCAAGCTTAGCAAGAATAGAAAGAATCAATTGTTCATCCTCTTTAGTGACCCCACAAGTAGATAATTACAATCTAAGAGAATTGAGCTTAGAGAAGAAGTCTTGGATATTGTCAAAATCGGAAGGATTTAGACCCATTAGTTCATTCTCCAACTTAAATTTCCTCATCTTATCTAGCTTACCAAAGAGACTCTCTAAATTAGTTAGAGCTTCATTAGGATAAGTGCAAGATGCAACATGATATCTAAGATCTGGAGAAATGGACAACTACAAAGTACGAAGAGCTTCATCCCTTCTATCAATCCATTTTCTTTTCTCTTTTTCTCCTATGGGTTCTGGATCTTGACGAAATGTTATTCTTTGCAACTTTGATTTTAATAGTAACAATTCCATTTGAGATCTCCACTCATGATAGTTATATGGAGTTAGAAGTACAATTTTTGATAAATCCACGAGACAATGAGATATTACAATAGAGGAATAACAATTTTCCCTCAAAATACAAGCAATTAACCCCTTTGTTCCAAACCAATTTACATTTTTTTTTGAAAATTTACAACAAAGTATCCCAAACTATCAAATCAGCTACAAACTAAAAATATGAAAATATGGAAATAGTGCACGAATACAACTGAAGTTCTCCTGAATACCTTCCCGATTCCACAATTTTGGGGAAAATCAGAGATTGAAGCACAAAGATATGAGCTTGGAGGTGAAAAATGATGATCGGGCTTCAACCTAGAAAAAGAGGCACAAAACTGCAAATTTTTTGCAAAATATCTGCACCACTGAAAAATTTAGATCTCCACCTTTTCGAGATATTTCGTTTGAAAAAACATCACCTCTGTATGTGAAAGTTATGATAAAATGAAAAAAGGCCTATAAAAGGCACTATGGGGGAAAAAATCAGGACCTGAGAAGAATAAATTGGAGCAAAAAATGGGCACCTATTGGTGGGCTCCTAGTCATTCATATGACTAAATGTTGTAGGTTGCAAAAAATAAAGCCATCGGCCAAATACAAAGCCCATTGGCTTTTGCAAATATCAAAGTTTAATCAAAATTTTAAAACAAAAGCCCCTTGGTGCATATATGGTCAGCTTATGATAGTCAACTAATAAAAGGTTTTACAAATCCCACCAACCAAAATATAATATAGGTCAAAAAATAAAATATAAAAAATATTTATAACATATAAATCCTCTGGTTCAAACAAAAATATTCATACCGCTGATAGAAATCGTAGAGATGGCAACTGACTAATGGTGAGTGGATGTCAGTTAATCGACAAGTCTGTAGAGATCCGCGTACAATAGGAGTTGACTGCGGATGCCAGGTACACTGATTGGGAAAGATAGCCGACAACTCCTATTCGCTGGGTGTGAAAGGGATGCGCCAATGGTTGCGATCGAGGTTGGGTGATGTATGTTGATGCAAGAAATTATTCTAGTTATAAATGAAGATGTGACCATGACCACATGGATACAAATCTATTTCGTTGATAAAAGCAATTAAAGGTACAATGCCGATGGATGAGACTAGGTGGGTTTGATAATCGATGCAAATTTGTATGCCAACAATAATCTACAAAAGTATAGTCAAATCTGTTGTAACAGAGTATAGTCACCTGCTCATTTGTATTTTATTTAAAACCCCAAAATAATGTGGATAAATATTGCACCCAAAAATATTACTATTATTGTCCGAGAAATCAAAAAATTTGCCTCAAATTTTGAACAATATATTGCAAAAAATAGTTTTAGAATTTTTTTTTTTGAAAAAAATGAAAAATTATACCACTCCAAAGGTTGTCACAGCAAAAAAAAAATTTCCTCCAAAACATCTTTACCCAAAATGGGTGAATTTATAGTCAAAATTTGTCTATGGAGCTTTCTGATTTCAACAGTGAGGTCCTTGAAACCCCAATCTACACCCAACAAAAAACTTCAAGCCAACACAATAACCCTTAGATTTGGGAAGGAATCTGTAACACCTGGGACTCTGAAATGTGGGAGTAAATGGTGACTCCCCAACACCCCTAGGAATAATTTCTAGACCAAAACCACTTCCACAAGAGAGAGAATGGCAAGAAAGCTTACTTCACAATGAAAGATTGATTAATGGTTGAATATTGATTGATGCAAATGTACAAGAGATTCCTTGCTTATAAAGGAAAGGTTGAGAGATAGGATTAGACAAGATCATGAAAAGTGTCTTAATCCTATGACATGAGACAACTAACTACCTAGGAATCATGCAATATATCTAGATAAGATAAGTTCTAGAAATGCCAACTAAGACTTCTAGAAAGAATCGTATATCCTAAGTAAACTTAACATGTGAATATGTCCCCTAGTTACCCAATGAATGAATTAGCTAGGTACAAGAAATTTATTCACACCAAGACACTTGTTTCATACTCATTGTCAAAATAAGGGACAAATGGACTACCATTGGGTTCGGTAGTGTCATGTGGCAAGTCACGTGAATCCAAATGATGATCATTAATGTCAGATGATTGGATAGGTGTGGAAAAATGATGGTTAATGGGATCTGAAGATAATTCAAGCTTGTCATTGTTCCTTGGGAAAAAGATCCTACCTCATTATTCTCTTTTCCTTGGGATTTTAGGGTTGTCATTATTTTGTGTTGGATCAATCTTAAACATTTTTCAAAATCTTTCTTCAAATGTAGGCTCTCCAAGTTCAAGGAAGAATTTGTCAAGGCAACAGTCATTCAAGCATCATTGGGAGCCAAATTCCCATTCATGGGAGTTGGTTTCAATAAGGGAATCCTCAATAGTCTTGACACTTTCTGAAGCTTTCACACTCACCCAAAAGTACATTGGTATGCCAATCATCATTTCTTGGTAGCCCAAACCCTAACACAAGATACTTTGGTTTTCAGGAAGGTATTATGGGTTCTCACATTCTAATTCTATTTTTTCCAAGGCCACTACTTCCATCGTAGCCTTTTTCCTTCATTATATTATAGTCTTTGCCATAAATTTGGACAGGTAATGGGGATGGATCTTCTAGGTCTTTTTAGATCCAAGTCAATAATTCTTCAATGTCTTCCTTATTCATATCACCCTATTTTATAAAAATCTGTATTGGAGGAACTTTAGATATTTCTTTAGGATCCATTGTAAAATAGGGTAGACCATAGGCCTTAGGAGACTTGGATATTTTGGTGATGCAGTAGGCCGTGTGCAATTTATACACTCCACATCCTTAGTCCTGGATCTAGACATTGGGATCAGCCTTTGAAATGAAGGGAGGTGGTGTGGAAAAAGTGGAAGCCATGGATGTGGACAATTTGGAAAGTACGGTTGAGTTGATGAATTTGGAGGAAGAGGAGGTTGAAGCTTCTCAGTTAATGGGTACTTGATGTTTTGAAATACCCCTTAGATTGGTGCAATATTAGAAAGGATTAGGGTCTCCATGTATGGTGATCTTAGTTCCGTCATAAGGAAATTTCAGGAATTGATGGTAGGTGAATGGAACAGCTTTTAAGGCTTGAATCCAAGGTTGACCAAGCAAGATGTTATAGGGTACTTCAAACTTGACATGTCGTATCCACAATGACCAGCCCAACTCAGATAGGAAGTGTGATAATGCACCAAGATGAATGTTCCTCATCATCACATGCCTTTATAACAATGCTCTTGGTAGTGTCTACACAAGCATCAGAGAAGCCTACAGCTTTGACCAATTTTAGGGAGCATATGTTTAGTCCTACTCCACCATCTACTAAAACTCATTTGACCTTATGCTTCTGAATAAAGACTTCGATGTGTAATGCATCGTTATGATTGGATTTTGGTGATGAGTAGTCTTGGTCTGAAAATGTGATATGATGGGGAGTGGTTAAGTATCCTACCATGGCTTCAAATTGGTTAACATCGATGTCATGAGGGATTGACGACTCCTGTAAATTTTTTTCGAGTATGGCCTTATGCATAGGAGAAATGTGTAACAACTCAAGTATAGATATTTGAGCAAGTGTCCTTCCTAATTGGTCAATGAGGTTGAACTATCCCTTAAGTTGTGACTATTTGGCAGATGGACCAGATTGTGATTGTTTGGTGGATGAACTGAGTATCATGATTTTTGGATACCTAGGGGGAGGAGGACTAGCTATGGTGACTTTTCCACCATGGGTAGTGACATTACATTTAGGTGCTCTTTTGATAGTAATTGTATTGACATATTTGTCGGTCGCTTCAAGGTGATTAATAATGGGCCCACCAGAATAGTCAAAGGTAGTACTGGTATAGTTGGCACAATTATTATTAGTTTTAGGACCTAATGTAGAGGGATTATTTGAACTGTGGTCCTACAATGGGTTTTTGTGAATAGTATGGTTTGTGTTTGATGCAAATTGTTGTCTACCTAGTTTAATTGTATGATTTTCAATGAGGTCTTGTACCAAATTTCTTAGTTGTCAACAAGAGGAGGTTTTATGTCCTTTAGCATGGTGGTAATCACACAAAGAGTTGTCATCCCACCATGATGGATTAAATTATCTTGGGTCATATGGCTCATGGTCTTCTAATGTGATGACACCATTTTGAAGGAGCTTGTTAAGGACTTATTCTATTGGTTCACCTAAGGGAGTATATGTGTATCTCTTTGGGAATTGTTTAGTATGTTGTGGTTGCCCTTGGTTTTGAATATTTTGATTGTTGTGACTATTTTGAATAGCATTAGCACCATGTGTTGGTGTAAGCATTGGTTTGTTTTGTAGTTGAGCTCCTTGTAGAGTGAGTACCAGACCCATTGTGTTTACCACCTTACTGTCAACAATGCCATAATTGGTAAAGTGTTTACTCTTGACCTAGTATAGTATTTTTTTTTAATGCAGGTAGGTTTGTTTTCATGTTTTGAGGGCCATATTTTAGTTCTCCTTTAGCAATAAGGTCCTTCTCAAGTTGGAAACCCTTTTTGACTAAGTTTGTGAAGGTTGTGGAGTAGTGGACTTGCAAACCACATTTCAATGGGCCTAGGAGGTTTTGAACAAACATGTCAACTTTTTCTTTCTTAGGTATGTCAATATGGAAATGACTTGCTAAACTTATCCATCTTTAAAAGAAAGGAATGAAAGTATCACCAGATTCTTCTTTTGTAATTGTTCATAGGATGGTAATGGAGACATCTGCTTCAATGTTATAGGCATAGTTTTATACAAATATGTCTACAAGTTCATCCCATGATTTTATTCCCTTTTCTAAAGTGGCAAACCATTCAAGTTTGGGGCCTACAAGACTCTTAGGGAAGAGTCTCATCGAATAAGTATGTTCATAGGAAATTTCCACACAATTGGTTATGAATTCTCAAATGTGTTCAAGGGGGTTTGTCTTTCCATTGTATTTAGTGAAGTTTGGCACCACGTATCCAGGAGGGAATGGTCGCAGGTATAGGCTTATGTCAAAAGGGTATGGACATAGGTCATATGATGTGTGCATCTTTTTCTGTTACATTTGCATACTCTCCACTTTTTTTGTAAGGCCATGATTTGGGTTGTAAGTGTTCCAATTATGGGATTGTTCATTGCACCACACATGCTAGTGATAGGTACTCCAGGAGTCCCCATTTTTTGTGAAGATACATTTTGATATTGTTGTGGAATTTTTTGTTGTGAGATATATGATGTTTTTTTATTTGAATGTTGTTGGTATTTCAAGTTTTGATTAGGGATGTGTTGAATAGTGTGGATGTGTAATCCATATGTGGGAATGTGTCCTCTAGCCATATTAGTCAATATTTGCAGGATGTGTTGACCTTAAATATTTTGGTGCCCAAATGAAGTCATATGCTATGTAATTTGATTGCCTTGTCCAAATTGGTATAATTGTCCATGGGGAATAATGGTGTTTTTCCTTTGAGGGATGGGGGTATTGGTGTTAAGTTGTGATGATGTGTTGAGATTTGGTTGTGGTCCTAGAATGAAAATCCATCGTTTATTTCCCCCAAAGGGGTTGAATGATTTTGTTTCAAAGGCATTGTTCAAAGCACCAATAAAAGGACTTGATGATGATGTTCCCATGGCACTAGATGAAGCTCCAAATAGGGGGTTTGAAGATCTTTCCCCCATTGTTGAGGATCCAAAGGTAGATCCAATTCACTATGAAGACGTTGTTGACATTGTAGGCATTGATTGTGATATGGCATGTGACAGTCGGTGTCCCTCCAATGGATGTTGCATTGATTGTGTTTGAAGTATTTTGGTTGGATGTGTCATTATAGATAGCATTGATAGTGCTTGTGGCAATTTGTGAGGTGGCACCAAAAGATGTATTTTTTTCATTTTTTTGGTGTTTACTAGTGTTGGATGTATTATTTTCATTGTTGTTGTTGGCATTGTGATTAGGAGATGTTACCCTTGGAGTGTTAGTGTCAAAGCCATGTGGCAATTTAGCTCCTTGGTCCAAGAACATGGCTAGATATCTTTGTGGATCATGTAAGACTAAATCTTCCATGAAGGAGGCTACATCAGGATTTTTTGTGGTGGCTTCTAAGTCTTCCATAAATACATGTCCATTTTCATCTTTATGTATGAAATATTTGAAGGGGTTACGTGAAGAATATGGAATGTTAATGTCACTGGAAGGATTGATAAATGATGTGTCCTGGTTCATGTTTTGATTCATGTGATTGGAAAAGATATAAGTGTTGGTGTCTTTGTCCAACATTATCCATTTGTCTTTTTGTTCTTTCAAGTCTAGTCTTAACCATATAAGGAGTTGCTCAAATTAGAAAGAGGGATGAAAATGGCAACTATGTTTTTGGATCTTATGAATAAGGGATCCTAATGCAACTATGTTTTTGGGTTTTTTGACAAATGTTAAAGGACAATGAGGACTATTTTTTTGGATTTTTAGGAATAAGGTATGCAAAATAAGGACTAAGGTATGCAAATTCAAAGGTCTAAGTGATTTGGAAAAAGGTTACTTAACCACCATAAGCTTGATCTATGTCTCAATTTGGATCATCAAATGACTTATTAGTATGACTAAATGACAATAAAGGGATGATAAAGTGAGGTTTCCTAACTAGAATTTTGAGTTAGAAAGGTGTCACAAAAGGACAATGACTAAAGGAAATAGTGTTGACAAAGTCCAATGATAACCTAATCTTGAAGGACATGCTTTTGCAAAGTATGGTAAGTTTCCCTATCCCAAAATCTGCAAATGAAATGAAGAACTAAAGACTAATCTATGGATGAAATGATGATGAAGGACTCTAAGGATGCAACTAAAAATTTGTAAGGATGGACCTATGGGAGAATGCAAGGTAAAGGATGCAAAGAATGAAGGACTTGAGAAGTTCTTTGTCTAGTTTTTAACAAAGGAAGCTGGGAAAAAGATTTTTTGATAGCAGATTAGACAAGTTTGATCTCTGGTTTTGGACTATGATAATGTTTTTGTTTTTTCTAGGAAATTGCATTGTTTTAGGTCACAGATGCATCACAGTTTGTTAAATGTGTCACAATTTTAGTGAATGTGGTGCTACAAATAATAGATGTGGCTCAAGAAAGAAATTGTCATATTTTGTAAATCAAATGCAATGTAGTATAGGCAATTGCATTGAAAAAAGTAGCAAATGTGGCTTAGTAGAGAAAATATGTTATAGAAAGTGTCAAATGTGGCATAGAGTAGTGAATGCATTACATAGAAAAGAAAATGCATTGCAGATAGAATGAAGGTCTGGTTTGTTTGCAGTTTTGGTCAATTTTCAAAATTGTTTTCAGTTTGAGTCAGTGTCTCTAGTTTTGTGGAGAGTATTTTTTTGTTCAATATCTTAGAAAACACTTGGCAAGCACAATATTTTTTTTGAAAACATGCACAATGAAGAAAAGTACAACCCTAGGTTAGGAAAGGACTATTTTTTTAGATTCTACATGGGTTTCCCTAGCCACACTTATTCTTAGTGGGTGAATCCAAAAGCTTGGCCATAGAGGCTCCCCCTTACATTGCACTAACTTCTTAGGTCAACCAAGCTTCAAGTCTCCATAAATCTCCAATGGAACACTTATCACCTTTACTAAGAACTGCGAGAATGTGGATGCCTTCGCAATGACCGTTGTTGCACTAGCAAATAGATGGGTTTCTTGCCACTAAACAAAAGGGTTTTAATAAATAATCAAGGACACAACACCTCACAAGCATATAGAAAACCACATAAGGATTTAATCAATCTACTAGGAGCTCTTATATCTTTAAAATAAAAGGTAGGTACCCATTTTTGAATGACACTACATGGCTAAGGCCTACATACCGTGAAGACTTGATGATTTAGACTCATCCTTTTCTATACCAACCCAAGTGAAAAACCAATTGGAGTCATTCCCTCTTTCGAGGAAAGCCCCTCTAAGGTTCAAAACATAAAATAGATGGTTTTGGCTTTCTGATCACCTAGTTTGCACAAGATGAGAGCATAATCACCTACCACCTTCAAGAACAATCAAGCAATATTCTTTAACCTCCTAATTACATCTAGATGAGACAAACAATTGTTCTTTCTAAAGCACCAATGGAAGTGGTTTCAAAATAAAATCCTTGGACATTTGAATCTACAAAGCCACTTGTTAGTAGTCTCAAAAGATTCCTTAGACCCATGAAAAGTTGAAGGCACACATTGCCACAATAGATTAGCAACCAGAAAAACCTCTAAGCTACTAAATGGAAAAGGAAAAATCTAAAAAACTTAAAAAAACCCAAAAGAAAATTTTTACCAAACAATTGTGTCATTATAGGTGTCAAATGCATCACAAGAAAAAATTTGGAAATTGACAAGTGAATGCGTCGTTCCGCACAAAAAATGCGTCTCGGGGCTGAAGGTTAATATATGTAGACAAATGCATTGTTCTACAAAGCGTATGCATCGCAGTAGAGTAGATGCATCGTTCTATCAGTCAAATGTGTCATGGTAAGTTGAGTACATCACAGGAAACAACAAATGAGTTGTGTCATACATGTACTTGCAAAAATGAAAAATTTCGTAGGAAAACAAACAAAATTTATGATTTTCACATCGGGTTCACCAATGTAAGTAAGAGAAATATTCAGGTTAGCAGATTAGTACATAAACAAACAAAAAGAAAAGTAAGCAATGAAGTACAAAGAAGGAAATAACAAGAAAACAAAGAAAGATATTTCCATGTTTCTTCAACCTCCATGATTGACCTCCATTGCACTTTCCGTATTTGCTACAATGCAAAGTTTTCCACCAGATTTTGTGTGAGCAACCTATGACTATTCCAATACCCTAAAAAATGTTGAAGGATTCAATCTAAAATGCTACACTATGAAACTAAACAACTAGTAAGCAAGCCTAAACTATGCCTAGAATGCCAAGATTTCAAAATGTTAAGATATAGATGCCAAGAGCTTGAGAGATGTAGAGTGCATGAGATGTAGATGCCAAGAGATGTCAAAATCATACCAAAATTGCCATTTTATAGAAAATACAATTTTGGATGAATGGCCAAGATTGAAGATTGACAAATGCCCTAGAACTAATGGACAAGATTCAATGTGACAAGCCATAATTAGGGTTAGGGAAACATCGGTGAATTTGAAATGAAAGGACAAGATTTAATTTTAGAAAATAAAATCAAGGGACAAGATTGCATTTGACAAGAAGATAATGATGGCACAAAAAAGAGAATTGGAAAATCAAATAATATTAGAAATTATTTGATTTATGGAGGAAAAATTGCTATTTTTAATTAAAAAACAATTTGTGTGAAGCGCAATCCTAATACCTGCAAACCAATGAGAACAAACACATTAGATAATCAATTGCAAGTAAGAACAAGGATTCCCCATGAAATCCATTAACATAGCTCAAATTAGGAAAAAAGAAATGAAGAACACAATGAAAACACCAAAATAAAGATTGAATCCTATTTAAGCAAGCAAACTCTTCATTCCATGGGGGAATTGGTGCCAATTTGATGTGAAAATTGGCCCTTTCCGAACTCCTATGATGCAAGATTGATGTATGTTGATAAATGTTGATGAATGATCCACTTTGTTGATGAAGGATGAGTGCTCCAAGCTAAAAACCTACATAACCTAGCTAAGATGGATGGAATTTGATAGATATTTGAGCATGGTAACTTTGCATAATTTGTGGATGATCAAATGAGGAGAGGAGATCTTCATTTATAGATGAGATTGAAGGATGAATGTCCAAAATTAAGCAATGTGGGACTAACATTCATCCAATGGAAAAATTCCACTTGTCAACCTATGAGTGGATGGAGGATGTGCATGTTTTGAGGATTGTGCCAATAAATGCCTTATTTTTGAATTTTGTTGAAATGACTTGCAAGAGGGAATAAAGAAGCATTGAATGCCACTTGGCTCAAGGAAAAGGAATTGTAAGATGGAGTAAATTCCTTGTTGGATGTACATGTCAACTTGGATTTTTGAAATCAAACTTGAAGGATATTCCAAAAAGATGCCTTGTTGAGGAAAATAGGGATTTAATAAATGAATTAAATCTATTTTCATGAGGAAGTGGTAAATGATAGAGGATGGGACATGACAAGAGATTAAATTAATCAAGGTTAATTAATTTAATAAAGGGGATTAAATGATGTGACAAATTTGACTTAGATTTGTGGATTTATTTAATCAAATATGAGAAGAATATGATAAAAGGATTAATCAAATAAAAATTTATGATTTATTTAATTAATAGGGATGATGTTAGATTAAATTAAATACAGTTTTAATTTATTTAATTTAATAGATAGACTTAAAATATTTAATCAAATAAAATTGATTATTTAATTAAATAGGATAATTAGATCAAGATGATTAATTTAATTATCGAGAAATGGTGACTTAATTAGATAATAGGTTTATTTAATTAAGAGAGGAATATTGATGATTTTAATCAGGTAGGGGTATTTGATTAAATGGTTAGATCGAAGGATGATTTAGGATGAAACATTTGATGTTAGTGGTCAGGATCAGATGCACAATGTCAATCGGTACATTTTACGTGTCTACATTTTGCCCCTCTTTGAGGCAATGCACTTGTTGTGTTGGTTCAAAGAATATACGATCTTGATCAAAGCTAGAAAATTTAGTTATTTAAAAATTTTGCTCCACTACTTCCTGGCGAGAGAAAACATGCCAATATATTTTCCCCTCGAGAGATTGGACAAAAATTTCAATTTTTGTGTGATCTCACGAAAAAAGAGGACAAGGTGCCCGAGAGTTACAAAAAGGCTCCAAGAGGCCAAAAATGTGTCTAAACACAATAAAATGATGCAAAACATGCCTCAACTAGACAAAAACAGGTTCGAGGATCCAAAACCCTAGCAGGATAGCCAATTAGGGTGAAAAAATGCTAATTTTCAAGCTTAAAAGGGCCTGAGGGGTCACTTTCAATTCATTTTCACACAACCATCTAGCACTCTTGTGATTTGAGCTCTGACCTCCTAATGATATGGCACAATGACAGCTTTTGATGCATATTTATGATCGAGTCTAGGCATACCAGCGACCACCTGACATTGGGGCACCAGTAAGTGATCCTTTCCTAAGCTTCATTTTTCATTTTTAGTCTTCATTTAATGAATTCAAAGTTGGTCATTCTGTAGTAGTGCTATATAGCGCCACTCAGAAATCAAACTATGCTGCTTAGTGTCAAATTGTGCCGTGATGGTGCAGTTTGGCATTTCAAAATAAACTCCAAACTATGACACTGAGCTTGTGGCCAATGGGATGGTATACAAACTGTAACACGGTGGTCCCATCTATTTTCAAAGTGTACCGCTAGGAAGGAAAGTGCACCGCAGTAGTGTGCTTTCGGCCTTTTGTGCCCTAGCATCAGAGTTTGATTAAAAATCAAACTGTGACACCTTCACAAATTGCAATGCTAGAGAGGTTTTTTGGATGCCTGATGAAGAATTTTTCAAAAAAATTAACATGATGACCCTTCCTGATGCAGGATGCGGCAAGCGAGCTCTACTCTCGAGAGCACAAGTCACGGGATCTATTCGGTTACTTGCAAAACCTGAGCAACAAAGATCAGGATCAGCTTCGAGACATGGGGCTATAGTATATTGCCTATGCAACACCCATTTGCACTCACCTAGGGATGTTATCAGTGCTGGTTGAGAGATGGCACAGTGAGACCTCTTCATTCCATCTTCCCATTGGCGAGGCCACTGTCACCTTCAAGGACATTTGGCGCATTTTGAGATTGCCAATTCATGGTCGGCAAGTCATTTTTGATATGGACGAGGGGTGTAATGCCTGCCACAAAGCCCTCACCATAGAGGACATTGTTATTTGTGAGGGGAAGATCAAGCTTGAGAGACACAGGGCCCTAGAACCTCCCTTCCGCTTGGTTATTGTGTCCATTATTTCAGGTCTCGTTGAACCAGACCGACGAGGGTGATATTTTAGTCCTGGTTGGGGAATTTGCTGGGAGCGGATGGTTCATGAAAGACCAGTCCATTTTTCTTGGGGGCCGGTTCTTCTAGCCTCTCTTTACAGGGACCTCCATGAGTATGTCTACCTCAATGGCAGAGCACTTAGAGTGGGTGTTGGGACTGTAAAAGTTTGATGTTTTTACATATGTTTTCACTCATAAATTTCTAGATTTGGTCCTACCGTATGCATATTTCACCCATTTTGTCCATATTGTCCCATTGAATCTATTGGGTCATGCATATTTTACATTCTGGTTCATTTCGGCATAGGTCTCCCATTGTCTCCCCGACCCACTATGTTTTTCTGCTAATATCTTCAGTTTCAGGTGTTTCGGTGTGACAGTATTTGGGTCTTTTCGATCTGTTTTTCTACTAGAAAATGTCTGTTGCCTATTGGCAAGACATTTTTGTTGTTTCGGTGGCTATGGTGGCTTCTATCGGCATTTGTCTTGGTGGTTGGAATAGCCTCTTGCCGAATTCTGGATGTCTTAGCGACAGGTGCATTATGGGTCCCTTCGACGTAGGTTAAAGGTTTCGGCGAGTGGTCTTAGCGAATACAATATGTGTCACCAACTTCACATATGAGTTTCTTTTCAGAAAAGGCTATGGGTTATCGACATCATGTCTCGGTGAAGGGACATGATGTCTTACCGACTTTTGCATTGTGCTCACTTCGGCCCAACATAAGGTTTTGGTGATATCTCATAGCGAATTCGGTTTGTCTCACCAATGGAGTTTGGAAGGTTTCTTTATTATGGATTTCGGTGAGAAAGGATTTATGTCTCAGTGATGTACATAGGATGAAAGTAATATTGGTAGGAGTTAGCGATATTGGCATGAGGTCTCGGCAAGTGACATCTGGTCTCACCGATGAAAAACATGTAGATCCTTGTCGGCATAGGTGTTCCCGTGTCTCAGCAATGCGAGGATAATTGAAGACCTTCGGTGAAGCATTGGATAATCTACAAGAGGTCTCTCTGATCAATGGAAGCTATAGCGATATACATGATGGGCTCGTTAGTGAGAGGAACTTTAAGTCATAGCAACATGTGAAAGGTAAAGGTACTCTTGGGAAAACATAAAGGGATCTACAGGATGTCTCCATGACCTGGATGAGGTACAACGAATATGAACAAGGCTAAAGGAGTTCATCAGTGAGAGATATCTGTGTGTCTCAGCAATAGGAAAGCACGTAAGGAAAAGTTTGTTTCAGCACAACGTAATTGAAGTCTATATGATGTCTCCCCGAGAGTGATAAGTCACAGCGATAACAAAATATGCACGAGATGTCTAACGATTGAATTGCCTTTGGCAGGACGATATATTGTGTCTCACCAACTGTTCATAGGTGATTAACATAAATACAAAACATTGAGGCCGACATGTATCTTCCTAAGAGCCGTTGCTTTCCAGCTCGATTGGAGCCCAATTTTTGTACTAAGCCGACATGTTCTCTCATTTTAGCATTTTATCCAAATGCTTGTGTATAAATAAGCATTCTTGCAATTGTAATGAAGATGAGTTATTAGTTATTTAATATACAATAGGCAATTTCTGATGGATACAATACTATAAATTCATCAGATCAGAGACTATGATGCATGTTTTCAAATCGGAGGTATTTATGAAAGTCAATTGATGTTGCTATACATTTTTGGTCTCAATTATCTGTTGAATTTGATGAAAGTATGGCTAAGCTGTCTCCAAGATGGACTCTTTTTGGTTGTTTAAATTGAGATGACAAGTTTGTATTTGATTTATCAGTGCACATTTGTTGTACTTGTGTGATTGATTGATTGGTTCTTTCAAGTAAAGACTAAATCCTTTTAGTTAATCATAGTAATCAGAGAGATTCAATTGGATTATTCAAGTAGAGCTTAGTAGTCATAGTTTTGCATGTTTATACAAGTTGTAAATAGAATATATACTAGATAATTTGAGTTTTCTCCAGAAAGTGTTGCTCATTTGATTTCATTTGACTCCACACACCCAATAGGGCACTAGTCTTTGTATTTTATCATTTTGAATTCATTCATTCTCTTTACATCTTTTAAAATTGAGCATTTTAGAATCTAGACCAGAGTATTGTTACCATTTTCAAGTTGAATTATAATTGTTCACTCCCATATGCCATTGTGAACAAGTTGTTATAAGAAGATTGATTACAAGTTAATTCTACATTATTCAGAGAGGTACACCCACCCAGGTTTTGTAGCACCTAAAGAGTAGAAGGTTGAATTCTTCCAACCTTGTTTGTTACCCTAAAGCGTATCAAGAGATTGGCAGCCTCTTGAGGCATCTTTCCTGCATTTTTGAGAGCTAACAAATTGGAGACTCTATTGGGGAACAATCAGAATCAAAGCCTGAACTATAGAGTCAGAAATCTTGCACAGACTTCGCTGGGAACTAGAAGTATCAGATATTTTTCTCATTTTTTATAAAAGTGAGTGGCGACTCTGAAAGAAATATTTGTATCTGTTCATCATGAATGGAAGAAGATCTCAATACAAGGGAGGTCATATCAGAGCTCCTGTTTGTAGTAGTAAATGGAAACACAAGGATGATAGAATTGATAAGGAAAAAGAAAAAGGTGAGGATATGTGCATAACAAACAAAGGTAAGGCACCAAGAGCACATTGTGAAACGTATAATGGCTATGATACATGGAGAGATGATTCAAGTGCAGAACTTTGTACTCTAGAAGATCAAAGAAATACTTTTCCTTTTCTTGATCCTCAGAAATAGGTTGAGTTTGAAGCTGGATTAGAAGCTGAATGGATCAAAATTCAGCATGAATATGATTAGAGGATGGAGGGTAATCACCAAACTCCTAGAGGAAACCATGAGCTCTTAATTTCTGATGAAGTAAAAGTACAGTTGGAACTAAAAGAGAAGAGGATAAAGGAACTAGAGGCTAAATTGCAAAAAGCCCAAATTGCTAATCAGACAGCTGGTGGCCCAAAGTATGTTCCACCTCACAAGCAAGGTGATCATGGCGCAGGGCCTTCCAATCAACAAAACGCTCCTCACAATTAGATATGGAATCACTACAAGTAGCCAAATCATCCACCTCACATTCCTACACAGCATACAAGTATGTATCCACCTCCTGGTCAGAATTATATCCCACATCATGATGCACAATACAATAATCACATGCATCAGTATCAGCATCTGCCTATTCCTCCCCCTCCCCAGCATATAACCATGATCAGAGAGTTCAATTTAGCTGGTTTTCAGTTATATCCTTACCCTATGAATAGTAGTTGGAGGAATATGGTGCCCAAATTTATAGGGAGTAATGCAATCACAACTAAGGAACATTTAAGGAGTTTTAATGTTTTCATTCAAGACATAGACATTCCTTATGAAGATTTACACATGAAACTATTCATGATGTCACTTCTTGAAGATGCCAGGGATTGGTTCAATAGCCTTCCAGCATTCTCAATTAATTATTTCCAAGAATTTCAAGACAAATTCTTAGAAAAATACACGAATCAAAATGTTCCAGATGCAGCTCTTCATGAATTAATGAGAATTCAAAAAAATTAGAATGATTCAATTTATGATTTCAACTGAAAATTGAACAAGTTGCATACTAAAGCTCCTCCTAGATCAAGGTTGCCAGATTTTGTTGCATTGAGTGTTTATTTAAATGCTTTTGATCCCAAGATAGGGTATGAACTAAGAAGTAGATCTCCAAGAGATTTGGCTGAAGCACAAAAAATTGCATTGACAATTGAAAATAATAGGAAGGTTGCTGGTATAACTAATAAAAGAGACAACCCGAGGCCTCATCAACAAAGTAATTATCAGTACAGACAAGAGAATACATATATAAGTGAGAACAGAAATGAAAGGCTGAGGCTACATGATATGCCTTACAATATAGACTGGAAAGATGGGAAACCTATAACAGCCAGGCCAAGAAACAAAGAGACTGCTAATCCATTGAGCAAGAAAGGAACTTACATGGTGAGTAATAATTATTTTTGTGAAGTTTGTAATTAGCCACATTCTCTAGACTATTGTGTTGTAGCTCAAAGGATGCAAGAAGAGGGAATGTTGATGGAGAATAATGAAGAAGATCACAAAATTTACTTTACTTCGAATACTTTTTACCATGCTGAGGAAGGATATTCATCTTTAGAGGATGAAGGCTATGAGTATGACGTTTCTAATCAAAAGTATAATGTCCATATGGCTGAATAGCAGATTTTTTATGATTCTGATGAAGACTACACATAGCCACATCTTGTTGAAATTCATGTTCAATGCAATGTAAGGAGACTCACTAAAGATGAAATGGAGAAAATAACTATTGCAACAGTTGAGGATGCAAGGAGTAAATATTGGTTGAGAAACAGAAAAGTGAATGAGTTGGATGGAGTTCCTGGGGGAATTTTTGTAAAAGATCAGAAGGAAACATAGGAAATTGTAAAAAAGCCAAGGAATAAGCAGTATTATAAAATTGAAAAGAAGCCTGTCCAAGAGTAGAAAGTTGCAGAATTACACAAGGAAATGCAAAAGTCTGATCAACCTAGTAAAAAAGAAAAAGAAGAAAGCAGAGGAGAAGTGTCAGAACTGAAGAAGACTGTTAAGATGGATAGCTCCTCTTTTGACTTCACACAGGCATTATCCCAGGTAAAAATGTATGTTCCATTACTTGAATTGATGAAAATTAAGGAATACATAGATAATGTTGTTCAATTGATTACAAATGGGAATGAAAAACATATGAATTCTGAAGAAGTCAATAGGCAGGAAAAGATAAATAATTCAGAGGTCTGTCTAAGTGATGTTTTAACAACTTCCCCACAAGTGGATCCTTTCTTCACCACATTGCTTATAAATAATAAGTTGTTGAGGAATTGTATGATAGATTCTGGTGCTACTATAAATATTATGCCAGTAGGTGTTATGAAGTAGTTGGGCTTGTGTGTTGATACATGTGAAGGGAAATGCTATGCAATGGATAACAGACCTATACCTGTGGTAGGAATTATGAGAGGTGTTGAAGTCAAACTAGTTGCTTATCCACAGGTGGCTTATAATATAGATATAATAGTGGTTGATACTCCTCCTTAGTTTGGGATGCTTCTATCAAGACAGCGGACAACAACAGTTGGAGGAAATGTCCAGTTTGATTTATCTTATGCTACTATTCCAGTGAATGGACGAGATGTCAAATTGTATAGAGAACCAAGAATGCATCAGCTTGTTGAATGTGTACCTCAAGATTAGATTAATTGTTTTTGTGATGTTGATCTTGGAAGTTTTAAAATTGAACCAGCTCAACCAGAATTAACCAATAGTGATCCAATTGAAAAGCATATGGCACAAAGCTGGAATGAAGTATGGAAGATGTATTTTGATGGAGCATGCAACCAAGAAGGTAATGGTGTTGGGATTGTATTTGTTTCACCTGAAGGTATTACTTTTAAATATTCATTTTTGTTAGCATTTGAATGTAAAAACAATGTGGCAGAGTATGAAGCTTTATTAACAGGCTTGAACATAGCTGTGAAACACAAGATTAAGTTGCTGGCTATTTTGGGCGATTCTGAGTTGGTTGTTTCACAAATCAAATCAAAATATGCAACAAAGCACAAAAGATTAAAAAAATATAGGAATGCTATATGGGATACAATTGAATTGTTTGATGCCTTTTCAATTGAGTGGATTGATAGGTCAAAGAATATAATGGCCGATTTTTTAGCAAATGTGGCACTGAAAAGAGATGACATCACATTGGCTGGGGTATCACAGATTGAGTTTAAGACAAGGCCTATTGTGCCTAATAACATCTATAACTGGCAAGTTTTCAATGATTATACTGATGTTTTGAAATTCCTCAATTGTATAGATCAGTATGAGACCCAGGAAATTGACTTCAATGCTTTCGTTGAAGAAGTGGATGGGAAGCAAACAATGTTCGGAAAGGAAATATTGCAGCTCAAAACAAATAAACTTCCCAAGGGTCTAGTGGCATTGGAGAGGTTGTATGATGGAAATGATAGATCTCTAATGAAACAAACAGCAGTCAGAAGAGAAGATATTGAAGAAGTCAACTTGGGGACTGAGATAGCACCAAGAAAGGTATACATTGGAAAGAGGATCAGCCCTGTAATTAGAAGAATGCTGATAGAGTTGCTGAGAAAATACAAGCATGTTTTTGCTTGGTCTTATGAGGATCTGAAAGCATACAGGGAAGATTTGTTTCAACATGAAATACCACTGAAGCTAGATGCCAAACCTTTCAGACAAAAGCAAAGACCCATAAATCCAATGCTGGAACCTAAAATGCAAGAGGAATTGATAAAGCTCAGGGATGGAGGAATTATTTAACCAATCAGACATTCAATGTGGGTTTTAAATTTGGTTCCTGTGAGAAAGAAGAATGTTGATATCAGATTATGTGTGGACTTCAGGAATTTAAATATGGCATCTCTCAAAGATAATTATCCTTTACCCAATATGGAGGCTATATTGCATAAGGTGAAAGGGTGTGAATTGCTATCCAAGATGGATGGGTTTTCTAGATACAATCAGGTTAAAGTCAAGGAATCTGAGCAATACAAGACAACATTCACAACTCCTTGGGGAACATATGTATACATAAGAATTCCATTTGGTCTCACTAATGCTGGAGCGACTTTCCAAAGAGCCATGGACGTAGCATTTGCTGATTTGATTAATGTTATCATGGTGGTGTATCAAGATGACTTGACTGCTTATTCGAAGAAGGCTGAAGATCATGTGCAACATCTTGAAAAGGTATTTATTAAAGCTCTTGAATATGGTATTAGTTTAAATCCAAAGAAGTGTCATTTTGTAGTCATAGAGGGTAAGATCTTGGGGCATATTGTTTCAAAAGAGGAAATTAGAATAGATCCTGAGAGGGTGGAAGCTATTGATAAAATTCCTATTCCCAAAACTATCAAAGCAATACAAGCATTCTTTGGTCAAATTAATTTTGTTAGAAGATTTGTCTCTAATTTTGCTGAGATCATTAAGCCCATATCAAAAATGTTGAAGAAAGGACAAAAAATGGACTAGAATGTTGAAGCTTTAGATTCTTTTATGTCTATCAAAAGGGCTATCAAAGAGGCTTCCATTCTAAAGTCTCCAGATTTTACAAAGCCTTTTCATATTTTTTCATTTGCCTCAATGCATACTATTGCTATTGTTATGTTACAAAAGAATAATGATGGTCATGAACAACCTATGTCCTTCTTTAGTAAATCATTACAGGGGTCTGAATTGAAGTATGACATAATGGAAAAATAGGCTTTTGCATTGGTAAAGGCCACAAAAGCATTTAGACCATATCTTGTTGGAGCAAAGGTGATTGCTTATGTCCCTCATGCTGTTGTCAAAGACATTTTAACACAATTTGAAGTTATAGGGAAAAGATGCAGATGGATCAACAACATTCAAGAATTTGACATGGAGATATAGATTACTAAGCTGGTAAGAGGCCAAGGCTTGGCTAGACTGATGAAAAAAACCAATATTGAGGCAAATCAGATTTGCAATGTTGAAGAAGAGGCTGCAATTACAAGCATTGAACACACTCCTTGGTATATTGATGTTATGCATTATCTTAAATATATAAAGTGTCCAGATGGATTGAGTGACAGCCAAAAGAGAACTTTGAAGTTGTAGGCATCAAAGTATGTCTTCATGGATGGAGATCTATTTTGGAAAAACAAAGATGGCATATTGTTATTATGTCTGGATGAATCATAGGCCAAACATGTTTTAAATGAAATGCATGAAGGAGTTTGTGGAGGGCACTATTCAGCAAAGACAACTGCACACAAAATTCTTAGGGCAGGTTATTATTGGCCAAAGGTTTTTAATGATTCTTTTACACATGTGAGAAGATGTGAGGCCTGCCAAAAGTTTTCTGGAAAGTTGAAGTACCAGGGTGCTCTGCCACTTCGACCCTTGTAGGTTGATGCCCCTTTCCATCAATGGGGAATTGATTTCATTGGAGAGATACAAGAGAAGTCAAGTGGAGGACATAGATGGATACTAGTTGCCACTGATTATTTTACAAAGTGGGTGGAGGCAATCCCAACCAAGCAGGCTACAAGTAAAGTTGTAACAAATTTCTTGATGGACAACATTATCACCAGATTTGGTACACCATTGAGGATAATCACAGATAATGGGATGTGCTTTAGGTTAGATGAATTTAAAAGCTTTTGTGATAAGTATGGCATTACTATTTCTTATGCAGCTCCTTATCATCCACAAGCCAATGGTCAAGCAGAGTCTAGCAATAAGAGTCTCTTGAAGATTATAAAGAGGATGTTGGGACAAAACAAGAAGGCTTGGGATATAAAGTTAAATTTGGCTGTGTGGGCTGATAGGATCATTGTGAAAAAGGAAATTGGAAAATCTCCATTTGAATTAGTGTACGGAGCACAAGCTAGGATGCCTCTGCAGAATTTGTTACTAGTTTATTAGTTTGTCTTACAGCAAGATTTGGAAGTTCTTGAACCCATGGAAGATAGAATGGAGTAACTTGCTGAATTGGATGAAGTAAGGAGAGATGCCCAAAGTCAAAACATAAAGTTACAAGCACAGATGAAGTATCTATTTGACAAGAAGGAAAATAATAGAAATTTTGAAGAGAATGATTTGGTGTTGATGTGGAATGAAAGGTGTTAGGAGAAAGGCAAGCATGGTAAATTTGAAGCTCTTTGGCTGGGACCTTTTGTTGTTGTTGGAAAGAAGGGTGAAGACTCATATTATCTACAGAACATGGCTGGTGAAGATCAGGAATTTCCTGTTCATGGGAAATTCTTGAAGCTTTTCTTCTCTTGAGAAACATAGAGGATTAAGGGTTGCCAATGCATGGACAACTCTTGTGTATCCTCTTTAAAATTATTTTCCATGCACAATAGTCTAGGATTCTGTCATTTTCCATTCACCTCCATCTTGCATTCACTTTGCATTCACTTCCACTTTGTAGCCATTTCCATTACCATTCATTCCATTGCTGTTCATTGGTTCATCATTTTTTTCTGGTCTGCTAATCAGAGATTCTAGATCCCTGCAATGATCTCACAATCATTCATCCCCAGACGGAGTGGGTGTTGGGACTATAAAATTTTGATGTTTTTACATATGTTTTCACTCACAAATTTCCAGATTTGGTCCTACTGTATGCATATTTCACCCATTTTTGCCATACTGTCCCATTGAATCTATTCGGAAATGCATATTTTACATTCTGGTTCATTTTGGCATAGGTCTCCCATTGTCTCCCTGACCCACTGTGTTTTTCTGCTAATATCTTATGTTTCAGGTGTTTTGGTGTGACAATATTTGGGTCTCTTTGATTCATTTTTCTACTAGCAAACGTCTGTTGCCTATTGGCAAGATGTTTCTATTGTTTCGGTGACTATGGTGGCTTCTATCGGCATTTGTCTTGGCGGTCGGGCTAGCGTCTTGCCAAATTCTGGATGTCTCAGTGACACGTGCACTGTGGGTCCCTTCGGCGTAGGTTAAAGGTTTCGGTGAGTGGTCTTAGCGAATACAATATGTCTCACTGACTTCACATATGCATTTCTTTTCAGCAAAGGCTATGGGTTATCGACATCATGTCTCAGCAAGCCTTGCTTGTCTTACCGACTTTTGCATTGTGCTCACTTCAGCCCAACATAAGGTTTCAGTGATATCTCATAGAGAATTTGGTTTGTCTCACTGACGGAGCTTGGAAGGTTTCTTTATTGTGGATTTTGGTGAGAAAGGATTTATGTCTCGGTGATGTACATAGGATGAAAGGAATATCGGTAGGAGTTAGTGATATCGGCATGAGGTCTCGGTGAGTGACCTCCGGTCTGTCCAATGAAAAACATGTAGATCCTTGTTGGCATAGGTGTTGCCTTGTCTCGAAAACGTAGGGATAATTGAAGACCTTTGGTGAAGCATTGGATAATCTACAAGAGGTCTCTCTAATCGATGGAAGCTATAGCTATATACATGATGGGCTCGTCGGCGAGAGGAACTTTAAGTCATAGCGACACGCAAAAGGTAAAGGTGCTCTCGAGAAAACATACAGGGATCTACAGGATGTCTCCACGACCCAGATGAGCTACAATGAATATGAATGAGGCTAAAGTAGTTCATCGGTGAGAGATATCTGTGTGTCTCAGTGACAGGAAAGCATGTAAGGAAAAGTTTGTTTCGGTGCAATGTAATTGAAGTCTGTATGACATCTCCCCGAGAGCGATAAGTCATAGCGATAGCAGAATGCGCATGGGATGTCTAATGATTGAATTTCCTTCGGAAAGATGATATATTGTGTCTCGCCGACTGTTCACAAGTGATTAACAAAAATACAAAACATTGAGGCCGACATGTATTTGCCTGAGAGCCATTGCTTGCCAGCTCGATTGGAGCCCGATTTTTGTGCTAAGCCGACATGTTCTCTCATTTTAGCATTTTATCCAAATGCTTGTGTATAAATAAGCATTCTTGCAATTGTAATGAAGATGAGTTATTAGTTATTTAATATACAGTAGGCAATTTCTGATGGATACAATACTATAAATTCATCAAATCAGAGACTATGATGCATGTTTTCAAATTGGAGGTATTTATGAAAGTCAATTGATGTTGCTGCACATTTTTGGTCTCAATTATCTGTTGAATTTAATGAAAGTATGGCTAAGCTGTCTCCAAGATGGACTCTTTCTGGTTGTTTAAATTGATATGACAAGTTTGTATTCGATTTATCAGTGCACATTTGTTGTACTTGTGTGATTGATTGATCGATTCTTTCAAGTAAAGACTAATATACTTTTAGTTAATCATGGTAATTAGAGAGATTCAATTGGATTATTCAAGTAGAGCTTAGTAGTCATAGTTTTGCATGTTTATACAAGTTGTAAACAGAATATATTCCAGATAATTTGTGTTTTCTCTAGAAAGTGTTGGTCATTTGATTTCATTTGACTCTACATACCCAATAAGGCATTGGTCTCTGCATTTTATCATTTTGAATTCATTCATTCTCTTTACATCTTTTAAAATTGAGCATTTTAGAATCTAGACTAGAGTATTGTTACCATTTTCAAGTTGAATTATAATTGTTCACTCCCATCTACCATTGTGAACAAGTTGTTATAAGAAGATTGATTACAAGTTAAGTCTGCATTATTCAAAGAGGTACACCCACCTAGGTTTTGCAGCACCTAAAGAGTAGAAGGTTGAATTCTTCCAACCTTGTCTATTACCCTGAAGCGTATCAAGAGATTGGTAGCCTCTTGAGGCATCTTGCATGTGTTTTTGAGAGCTAACAGCGGGCGTGACTCTTCTTCACTTATGGGCATGGGAGCACATTGTTGTCCTTCAGCCATGGATTGTTATAGTTCTGATGATGTCAAATGATCCCCTCGTGTAGCGCTATAGAGGTGGTGTGTCCTTTACACACACAAGCGAGCATGGGATCCCCTATTGGAGGAGGGTCCTAGACAAGAAGCAAGTATTCACATGGTGACCATACCTTGGTCAGCCCAGATGGGCCGATGATGCAGATCAAATGTTCTACACCTACTAGGACTGCTTTATGTAGGGGCAAGAGCATAGCATGATCAAGAGATATCCATCATGGCATGTGTTGTGCCAGTTTGGTGAGCCCCAAGATCAGCCAGATGATGGTTATGTGGTTGTCTTTGCTCGCACCATGTCATAGGTTTCATGGGGGCGATACATTCCTACCTCGAAGGCCATCGATAGTTTTAGACAATTGGTGGTTCAGCCATGGGCCTACGATCAGGGACCTATGGATCTAGGTGTGACACAGGCATACAGGGATTGGTTCCAACCTCCCCTATGTTTGAAGATTCCAGGAGTAGTCCTCGATCGACCGAGAGTGAGAGGTAGAGGGGGAGGGCGAGGATAGAGCAATGGTACATGGTAGGAGTAGCCAGTCTGGCCTCCAGTTCAGCCAGGTCAGGTAGATGTACCGATGCCAGATTAGGAGTAGGTGCCGCCAAGTGTACCACCACGGGTTGAGGATCAACCTCATGTACAACCACAAGCACAACCAGCAGTGCAACCAATAGGGTAGGTGGATCCCCAAGATGCGTTCATTGCACAGTTACAGGTTCAAGTCCAGACTATGACAACTGAGAGGGATTAGGCTAGGACTAAGAGAGATTAGCTCAAGGCAAAGAGGGATCAGACCATATAGTAGAGACAGGATTCAGAGCTATAGGAAACCACAAAGGTGGGCTAGAGACAGCAGCTGGAGACCATGGAAGCCTCCTCCTCTTAGGGTATAGTGTCTATTCGATTCTACAGGGATGCCATCTGAGAGGCCGAGTACTATTTGATGCATTATCATGAGGTCATACCTAGAGCAACACAGGTCCCAGAGTACATGCAGCGGACCAGCCACAGACCAACTAAGGGTCATGGTGACAGGGGTGAGGGAAACATATAGGGGGATAGACCTTGATCTAGATGATACTTTTGTGCCTTATGGGCTCCTTTTTGATATCCCAATGGGCCTTTTTGTACTGATTGACATACATGTATAGTGATCCAATTATTTTTGTACTATAATAGTTACATTATTAATGATATATATGAGTCAATGATGATTTTGATGTGATGTGATGTGTACCATTTATTTATGCATGTGTGGATGATTTTATTTCTATATGTTGTGCAATGATGTTATGGTATATTTATTTCTAATGATGTATGCATTATGATTATGACTAACAGACCCATATTATGTCGACCTATGATATGCAGATGTATTTATGTGATGTGTAATGATGCAAAAAATGATATGATATGTAATATGCAATATGCAAAATGATATGGAAAATGATCTATGGTGTATACGCGAAATGATGTGAATCATGCTTTATAAAATGAAATGATTATGGATGGATGTACGCTTTGCATGTAATGGATTTTTATGTTTCTGATTTATGTTTATAGTGATGTGGAATGATTGATGCAATGAAATGAAAAAGTGATTGCAATGCTATTTATGAGATGACATGGATGATTAATGCAATGGTTATGTTTTATATGATATAATGAAAAATGAGATGGTTTTCTAAGATGCTTAGAATAAAAAATATTATTATCCTAAACATATTAAATGATAAATGCAATGTATGTGATGCATTTAATGTGATGTACTATATGCAATGATATGACAATGTTTTATGCAAAATGAATGTAATGTGTGAGATGACTTTATGATGTTATGCAAGGATTATCTATGATGCTTATGTATTTATTATGTATGGTTTATGCATTAGGCGATAATTTTTATGCAAATGTTTATGCAAATGAATTTTATGGAAATATTTATGTGATAAATGCAATGTAATGAGAAAGGGATATGCTAATTTTATGGAAAATGCTTATAATATCATGTTTATATGATGCTGGAGATGCAATGCAGATGTTTCCTATATGATATGTTTATGCAATATGCTAACAATTTGTGGATGCAGGATCGATTACAATGAGGATGATGATATTGATTAACTTTCATAATACCTTGTTAGCGTGATAAGCAAGAAGGGATGAAATAAAAGAAGTCATTTCAAAAAGACACAAGATGATGAAAATGAAAATGATGATTACTTGCCGAGGAGTTGGGATTTTCAAAGGGCTAATTTCCTTATGTTTGATAACACACATGGTATGATGCATCAAGGTATAGAAAACCAAGATGGTGTGGTACCTAGTGTGATGTAATTTGACTTGATAAATAGATAGGAGTATACTTGTTCACACCTAACATATAGAAACCTTGCTAGGATGCACCTTAGAAGTTTCAAATACCTTAGACTAAAACATAGAAAGGTATAACCTATCAATGCAATAGTCAACAAGCTGCCCAAAACCTCCTCCATACATACCTAACAAAGAAAGTATTTGCCAAGGTTATATTACAAGAACATCCAACAAGCACAACAAAAAAAAGACAATGATCGTTGCCCCCATTCCTATTTCTCTAAATCCTCTTGTTCAGATATCATCAAGAAGTCCTTGGAATGAGTGTGATAATATGAGTCAAAAGATAAAGACAAAGTAAACAAACAAGCTAATGTTCTTCAATACCACTAACCAAAAGAGGATGTGTTTTGAAGGATAAGAACCGAAACTTATTGCCAAAAGATAATGCCCATTGTAGGAAGGATTCATCCTAGGACATGTTAGTGGATGGTGGCACACCATTTCATTTATCCGAACCATTCTTTCAATTGATTGATATGGGACAAAATGGATGATGAGTTATTGACACAAAGAGTTCACCATCTTGTTTACGTATTGACTTAGACCTAAGACTTGACGTTTTGAGTTTTCACTTTTAACTTGCTAAACTTGTTTCTGATTATCCTAGCAAAGATTGAGGATGATGATCATTTATTATGAGTGACATTATTGCGAGTGCAAGCGAGATGAGATAGATGGATTTTTTTGAATATTTGGATGTTTTTGATCTTTTTGAGATGTTTTGAGGTTGTTTTTGGTATTTTTGAGATTTTGTAAATGTTCTGATTTTTTGATGTTTTGGGGTTTTTCAAGATTTTGACCAAGAGACTAACCTAAAGACCTATCCTAGGGGCCTCAGGGGCTGATCAACAGATGAGCCATTCCTACTTTATACACGCAGAGACCATGTAGTTCAACTGATGACTTGACTGATTTATAGAGGATTATATACATGATGAGATGTTAGTTTATTATGATGGATTCCTAAAGGACTAACCTAAGTGTCTTGGGGGATGATCAAAGATCAACCTTGCCTACGTTCAAGGCTCAGACATGATGTAGTTTGACAAGACGACTCTATTTTTGACTTTTTGTTTTACTTTTTGACCTGTTTTTGGGATTTTGATATGTGTTGATGTTTTTGGATTTTCTGATTTTTTTATGTTTTTGGATTTTTGGATTTTTGATGTTTTTGTATTTTTGTATTTTATGATGTTTTTGGATTTTCTGTTTTGAGGACTTTAAGAACATACACGAATCTGATCTAATAAGAACATGCCCCCCAACGTGATGCAATAGACTACTTCGATAAAGGTAGGACAAACTGACCTTGAGGATGGGTTGAGTAGTACTAGGAGGGATCATGATACAGACACAGGACCAAGCTATGGTGCAGATGCAGGTGGATGAGTAATGGATGCAGATCTGAATGCGATGGATGGTGGAAGTGTAATGGATGGGTGATGCAGAACAAGCCTTAAAGATCTTAATGGATGGAAAGTGTTTATTTACACAAGGTGCCTGTTTGCCAGGTTTTCACCAAGGTACTTGCCCAAAGTGCTACCAAAGTGATTTTTACTAGAGGATGATTTTTTTCTTTACTATTTCCAATCCTTTTTCTAATTTTTTGGATTTTTTTGCTTTTTTTGACTTTTTTATTGTCACCAAGATGCTTGTTTGCCAAGTTTTCACTAAAGTAACCATTTTTTTAGGACATTTTCTAATATTTTTTATTTTTTGGTTCTATACCTTGAAAGATTTAGGCATAAAACTTTTTGAGGTGAGAGCTATTCATGGGCTCTTGCAGAGATTCCCCTTCAGGTGTTGATAATCGATATGCCCCTAATTTATAACTTGTTGTGATAACGAATGGTCCCAACCAATTGGGTACAAATTTTCCTTTGCTGCTTGGGTTTGGGACATTCTTTTGATTCTCCTTTAATACTAGTTCTCCAACTTGGAACGTCCTCCTTATGATCTTCTTATTGTAGCTCCTTTTGAGTCTATTCTGATAGACTTACAAATGATTCAAGGAATCTATATGTCACTCATCCAATAGCTCCAACTCATTTAGTCTTGATACTCTATACTCTTCATCTGTGATGAGGTTTTGTAGTGATATCCTAAGTGATGGGAGTTTGATCTCAATGGGGAGTACTGCTTCTGATCCGTAGACCAGGGAGAAAGGGGTGGCGCTGGTGGGTGTGTGGATACTAGTTCGATAGGCCCAAAGGGAAGGATTAAGCTGCAAATGCCAGTCATGACCTGCGTCATTGACTATTTTCTTGAGGATTTTTAGAATGGTTTTGTTTGTAGCTTCTACTTGGCCATTGCCTTGGGGATAGTATGGGGTGGAGAAGCGATGTTGGATTTTGAATTTTTTGCATAATTCACGGACCTCTTGATTCTTGAATGGTGTCCCATTATCTAAGGTAATGGTTTTTGGAACACCATAGTGGAAAATGAGATAGTATAGGATGAACTTTGATATCTTCTTCCCCATTATATACATCATGGGTATGGCTTCCACCCACTTAGTAAAGTACTTCGTTGTGGTTATGATGAATTTGCGGTCATTAGATGAAGTGGGGGTGACTTTACCAATGAGATCAAGTCCCCACTATGAGAAGGGCGATGGTGTGACGATAGGATGAAGCTCTTGAGATGGAGCATGGATGAGGTCCCCATGCTGCTGACATTGTAGACACCTTTTGGCATAGTCATGTGCTTCTCATTCCATTGTAGGCCAATAATACCCCATCCTCAGCAGTTTCTTGGCTATGGTCATTCCACTCGAGTGTGAACCATAGATACCATTATGTACTTCAGTTAAAGTGGTTAATGCCTCCTCAGTGTTTAAGTAGCATAGTAGGGTTCCTTCTATGCTTCTACAATATAAGGTATCTCATAGGATGACGAATCTAGATGCCTTTTTTACAAAGGTTCGTTTGAGGTTTGAGGGTAAGTCGATGGGGATGACTCCTATTTGAAGGTATGTATAAATATCATGGTACCAAGGATCATCAGGACCAACAATTTCACACACGAATTATGATTCTGGTACCTCAAATGCAGGCATGAGAATCTGCTCTATCAGGAATTCATATTTTGGAACGTTGTGGGGGATATCCAGTAAGGATCTGATTGTTTCCATGGCATCTGTTGCTCTGTTGTTGGTTCTAGGAATCTGTTCAAATGTTATTTCCATGAATGATTCTTTAAGAGTCTCCACCAATTTCTTGTATGGAGTGAGCTTTTCGTCCTTGGTCTGATATTCATCATTCACTTGAATTATTATCAATTGAGAGTCTTCGTATACTTTCAGAGCTATAATGTTCCACTACACTACTATTCTAAGACCTATGGTTAAAGCATCATATTCTGCAATGTTATTGGTGCATGGAAATGCCAGTTTGTAGGACCTTGGTATGAAATCCCCTTGTGGGGTGATAAAGAAGACATTGGTTCCTAATCCATGTTGTGTGTATGAGCCATCAAAGTACAGTTTCCAGTGGTCTGCTACGTTGAGATTGAAAATAGATTCATTTGGAAAGTCTGAGATGAGAGGATTCTCTGAATAGATTGGTGCTTCTACAAGTTGGTTTGCGATGACTTGGCCTTTGATTGCTTTCCTCTCTACATATTCAATGTTGTATTCAGACAGTATCATCACCCATTTGGCCATTCTTCCTGTGAGCATTGCCTTTGACAATAAGTATTTGAGAGGGTCGATTTTGGTGATGAGTTTTATTTTGTGTGCCAACATGTAATGTCTAAATTTTTGTAATGCAAACACTACCGCTAGGCATGCTTTCTCGATGAATGAATAGTTTAGTTCATGCCTGACCATTTTTCTACAGATGTAATAGATAGCCCTTTCTATTTCATTTTTGTCATGCTAAGCTAGGAGAGCTCCAAGGGCTACTACTGTTGCTAACACGTAGAGAATCAATGGTTTTCTTGGGATTGGTGGCACTAAGACCAGTGGTGTTAGTAGATATTCTTTGATTTTATTGAATTCCTCTTCACACTTGGTATCCCATTTGTATGCTACTCCCTTGTGGAGTAGGTGAGAGTATGGGTTTTGTTTGTCTGCCAACTATGCTATGAATCTTCGAATGGATTGAAGCCTACCTTGGAGACCTCTCAATTGCTTTAATATTTTTGGTGCCTCCATCTCGAGGATTTATTTTTCCTTTGCTGGATCCACATTGATACCCCTCATTGACACTATATATCCTAAGAGCTTTCTTGATTGTACGTCGAAGATGCACTTCTTTGGGTTTAATCTGACCTTGTACTCTTCCAACCTGTTAAAAATGGCACTTAGGGTTGCTATGTGATCTTTTCTCTTTCTAGACTTGGCTAAAATATCATCAACATAATCTTCGACCATATTATGGATCATGTCATGGAATATCAATGTCATGGCCCTTTGGTATGTTTCTCCTGTGTTCTTTAAGCCTAATGGCATCATATTCTAGTAGTAGGTCCCCCATCAACAAGTGAAAGCTATTTTATGTTGGTCCTCTTTAGTTATCATGATCTGATTGTACCCTGAGAATCCGTCCATTAGTGACATCTCATGTCCAACTATCATGTCTACGATCATGTCGATGTTTAGAAGTGGGAAGTCATCTTTCAGACATGCTTTATTCAAGTCTCTAAAGTCTGTGCAGATTCTGATGTTCCCATCATGTTTTGAAATAGGTACCAAGTTTGATACCCATTCTAGATAATCTATCGGTCGGATGAATCCTACATCTAATAGCTTTTTTAGCTCCATTTTGACTAATAAGGCGATCTGAGGGTGCTTTTTTCAAAGATTTTGTTTAACAGGCTTGGCTTCTAGATATACTGCTAAGTGGTGAACCACGGTCTCTGGATCAAGTCCTAGAATGTCAACATAGCTCCATGCAAAATTTATTTATCTTTCTCTTAGGAAGGCTACTAGGAGCTCTTGTTCCTCTGATAGTAATGATTCCGCATAAAATGTGATATGCGGGGTTTCCTCTATTCCTAGATTGATTGGATTGCATTTTTTTGCCAGGACTATTGATTTCTCTTGATGAATAGCTCTAGAAGGAAGATTGAATCCCCCATCCTCAAGCACCTTAGAGAGGTTTTCACTGTTGGATGCATCCTTGCTTTTTACTTTTTTCTAGTCAGAGAGTTCCATAGTGTGGTTTTCACTCAAGAACTTAGATATGATTCTTAATTTTTCACTTTTGTGACTGAGGGATTCAATCATTTCCCCATAATAGGCATGTGTATCTAGCTCCATTATGAACCCTGCTTTGTGATCCCCATACGGAATGTTATCCCGCAGTCCCATGAATTCCGAGAGCGCCTCATCGTTTTTGAATGTATCAAGAACTGGTGGTCCTCGTTGGTCGTAGTCGATGAGTTGGGGATATACTAGGTGGATGTCATGATTTTGGTGGTCTATTTCAAAAGATAGGGTGCTAATCATGCAAAGAGTGGTATCCTCAATAGCCTAGGTAAATTGGGTGTGGGATCCTCTCCATCACTACTACTATAGAGGTCGGTTATGTCAAATGTAAACTTATCTATGATGTAACTTGTAGATACTGGTAGGCATAGTTCTGCTATGGTTAGCTGAGGAGGATTATGAACCCTTCTAACTGGAGGACTTTAGCCACATATGGTTATACTCGGAGGGGTACATCCAAGGACAAGATTTGTTATCACTCGCATCTCTGGAATGATAGGTATTATAAGCCCATTGTCGTTTCTCTCAAGTCTTTGATTTTTGTCATAGCCCATTGTGAGCATCATTTGTAGACCCTTGCTTCTGTCATCCATTGGTAAGTCAGCTATGGGTCTTTCATCTTGATATAGCATATGAGATAGATTTGACTCAATAACTTCTTGGCCAAGATCTCCCCAACTTGTAAAGTTGGGATAGTCTTCAGGAGACGTTTGGGATGTGGAGGCTTCATTTATCTGTGGATGTCCCTGTGGCCTAGGAGATTGTGGTAACTCTCCTACCACAAAAGCATTATTAGGAAGCTTGTAGTTTCCACAACCGTTATCTTGGATTATGACCTTAATGTCAGAGATGGTGGGAATGGCGGGTGTCTATGTTGCAGAAGTGGATGCAAGAGTGGTGGGATCGACGTATGGTGTAGATGGGCCCTCATCATTTTTTGGTACTTGGGGGATTTTATAGTACTTTGCTTCAAGGATTTTGCAATAGGAGAAAGGTTCAAGATCTCCATGGATGGTTACTTCTTGTCCCTCATGTGTGAATTTCACACATTGATGGAAATTTGATGCTACTGCTTTCATCACATGAATCCATGGGCATCATAGGAGGAAGTTATATGGCAAGTTGAGGTCCAAGACCTCACAAGTGGTTTCCATGATAGCATGCCCTACTTGAATAAGGAGTTTGATAGTACCCTGGGACACTCTTTCTTGATCATCATATGCTCTTATTGTGATACCCTTTCCTTTGTTGATAGAATCCTTTGAGATTTTCAATTGTTTGATGAGATTGTGAGAACAAATATTCAAGCCCGCACCTCCATCCACCAAGACCCTTTTGACTTTATTTTTCTACACTATGGCCTCTAAGTGGAGTGCATGGTTGTGAGATGGTTGAGCGGGGAAATCCTAGTCAGAGAATGTGAGGAGATTTGGTGTAATGATATTTCTGACCATAGCTTGGAATTGTTCTACATCAAAATCTGCAGGGATAGTGAATGAATCCAATGCTTCTTCAAGGATTTTCCTATGGGCAGATGAGACTTTTAGTAACTCCATGATGGAGATTTGTGTTGGCATTCTTTTGAGCTGATCTAGGACATTATAACCATTTGGTATAGATCTAGATGCAGGGGCTCTATTTGGCTAAGATGATCCTGTGATGGTAACTTTGCTGCCTCTTGTGGTGACTCCATAATCAACATGGGCTCCTTTGATGGTGATGACCATGCAGTATTCATCTAGGGAGGCAACGATTGTTTCATACACATGATTCACATTTGTGTGGGTTCCTTTCCCCTTATTAGTGTTATTATTATTCCCTTTATTGCCATGGTTAGGCATCAGATTCATGTATATCTTAAGATCTTGGTTTCCTGTAGGCTATTCCACATTTATAATTCTTTGATCGATGAGATCTTGAATTACATTTTTTAATCTCATGCAACTGTTCGTGGTATGGCATTTGATTTTATGGAATTCACAGAGTTGATTCTCATTATACCAAGGAGGTTTCACATCTAGTTCTTGGTAATTCTCAAAGGTAGGAGCCTTGATGAGTTTTTCATTTATCAACTTCTTCATTATGACTTCAAGTGGATCCCCAAGAGTAGTGCACTTTTTCTTGGGCTAATTCTTGTTCCATTGGGGTGGTCCCCTTTGATCATTGAGATGATTGATTGTCGGATTGTTGTTTGGTTGTTGTATTGCTTGATGATTGTTTTGGTGTTGGATTTGGATTTTTGGTGTGGGTGTATTTTGGCATGGGGCACTAATGACCACCTTGGCATCAAAAACACCATCATTAGTAACATTTTTGTTCCTTTCCCACGTGCGAGGTTTATCATTGTAATTGGAGGGTGGGCAATTGTTTTGTTGTTTGTGGTATGAAGTTGATCCCATGGGTTGAGTCATAAGGGCTTGTTCGATGCTGAGCACCTTGGAGATCAACTGATCATATGTGGTGATCCCTTGAACCTTGAGATGAAATGCCAAGAGGCTATCAAGGTTGGATATAATGGTACAAACTTGTTGTTCTTCAGGCATGGTCCACTTGCTCTGATTGGCCTTGGATCACCATCACTATAGGAATGAAGCAAACGATTCACCCTTTCCTTATTTCAATGCTGAGAGTTCTTCTAGACTAACATCCATTGCAATGTTGCATGCATAATTTTTAATGAATGTGTCTATAATTTATTGGAATGTTTTGATACCTATAGGTAGGTGAGAGAACCATTCCATGGTGTGTCCAGCCAAACATCTAGTAAATAGCCACATCAGATAAGTATCGTCGTATGCGACTTTCATGCAATGAACCTAGAATTCCCTAATGTGATCTTCAAGGTTTCTCATTCCACAATATTTTTCAAACTTGGGGATCTAAAATCCCTTGGGGAATGGTTTCATCACAAGGCTTTTTTCAAATGGGTAGGGACACAAGTTGCTTGGTGTCTTTGTGGTTCACCCTAATTGAAGATCGAGCACTTTTTGTGAGAGCAACCTAATTTGTGTCGTTATGTCATTTTGCAGATCAGGGGGTGGGATGAAGGTGTTATGGGGTGTCTCGATTGTGGCTTGGATGGGTGGGTTGGTTGGTGTGTTGTTTGATGGGATTTTCACATTGTGTTGAGCTAGGTATGCTTACACCTGCTGTTGTTTAAACAACGCTTGTTGTTGCTACTCTAAGATTGTCTACTATTGTGCCTATTTTTGTGCTTGTTGTTGTTGTGCCAGGATTGCTTGTTGTTGTGCTTGTTGTTGTTCCAACAATGCTTGTTGTTGGGCTGCTAATTTAGCTGCTTCTTACTGCTCTTGGTATTGTTTTATTTTTTGTTGATATACTTGTAATTGTACTGCTTGTTGTTGTGCAAGAAGTTGTGCTTGTGCTTGCATTTTTTGTGCTTGATATTGGGCCTACACCTGAGCTTGAGCTTGTTCTTGCATTTCTTGTGCTTGTGCTACTTGTGCTTGGGCTTGTGCTTGTGTTGCTTGTTGTTGCAATAGAATTTTGGCTTGAGCAGCCTTTTGTGCTTCTAATGCGACTTGGGTTGTTTGAGTAGCTTGTGCGGCTTGCATAGCTTGAGTGGCTTGTTGTTGTTGCAATAAGGCTTGGGCTTGTGCGTCCTATTGCGCTTGTAGTGCAGCTTGCTAAGTAGCTAGTAATTACGCGACTCTTTGTTTTTGCACTTGTAGGAATCCCCTTGGAAAAGTAGCTTGTAATGCCATGTTGTATTGGATTGATATGTTGTAACTTGGTGGTGGTGGGGGTGGTGGTGGATGTGGAATGGCGTTTGTGGTGGTGGTGAGTGGTGATTTGAGTGGTGGATGGTGTTGTTGATGTGGTGGTTTGAGTGATAAATGGTGTTATTGATGTGATTGGTCCTTGAGAGACCATACTTTGAGATGTTAGGGGGGTATTTGATTATGTAGTGATTGCTTGTGTAGTTTTCATCTGTTGTTGTGATATCGATGACAAGTTTTGAGCGTTTGGCATAATGTTTTGATTGGTGATTGGGATGTTGGTTTGATTGATACTTAGTAAAGGGGGAACCCCAAACTAAGTAGAGGTGTGGATAATGGTGGCAATAGTGGAATTGGTGGAAATATGAGGGGTGTGGTTTCAAAAATGCCCCTAGGTCTGAACATGTCACCTTCTTCTTGCAAATTTGTGAGGAGAGTAATTTGAGGTGTTGTGCGTAAGGATGGTGATGGAAAGTGAGAGGAACATACTTGTGTAATGGATATTAGGGTATGTTTTGTTCCAAGCTAGTATTTGCATCCAAGTTTTGATTGTTAACAAGGGGGTGTGATTGAATAGCATTAAGAAATGAATTTCCTTTATTAACATTGGGTTGGGTTGGAGCAAAAGATGTGATTTACAGAATGTTTTGGGTGATGATTTGGGATGGGGGTGTGGATGAGATGTGAAGTGTGGATGAAATTAGAGGCATGACCTCTAAATATGGTTCCACTATTGAGCTCGTGTCAAAATTGGAAGGTAATTTGGCCCCTTGTTTTGCTAGTTCTAGCATATATAATGAAGGGTTAAGCCTCATCATGATGTTGATGATCTTATGGTTTTCCAGATTTTGAAGCATTTCAGTTATTTCATCGTGCGACATCCCAAAGGTAAGGTCTTCTCCTTGATTTTTCTCTTGTGGGATTTGTGATGATGAGGTAATCAAAGGATTGTTTGATTCAACATGATTCATTTCAACATTTGTTTGACTTAGTCACTTGAAGCGGGTGTTTCTTTGTCAGCTTCCATGCTCTTCTTGTATTGAGATCTAGTTTGAACCATAGAACAAGGATCAATTTTCAAGAATAGGGGAGATGAATCTCTTAATTCTTTGGATTGATCTTTACTTTATGCCCAAAAAGAGAAATTTTAGGATATCTTTGAGGATCAAAAGGTGATATGATGAAGATGCAAGAGGTGGATGATGTGGATGTTTTGATCTTTTGATAAATCTTGAGGGGAATGCTAGGATTTTGGGACTTTTGGATATGTTTCCGATTTTTACTTTTTGATTTTCTCTTGGGATTGCCCTTGACTGATTGATTGTTTTTGGTTTTATTTTAAACAAATAGACCCTAAGATGTTGGATGATTATCTAAGGGGTATATTTTCACAAAGGACGATAATTTGAATATGTGTATGGAGAAGTAAGCATCTACCCACACCTATTCAAACAAGATGATAGTTTAACCAAGCATATGAAGAAGGATGCATATACATATACCTAGCTAGACAATATGGTTTGATAAATTTTACTAAGAATATGCAAAAGGATGCATCTACACATACCTAGCCAAAGATGATTTTGATAAAGATTTCAAGGATTTTGTCTCAAGGATTTGATGATTTTGATTTTTTCCAAAAAGCCTAGCATTAAGGATGATTTCAAGATTTCTCAAAAAGTGATGATGAGATGATGTTTGATTTGATGGTTGAAGGGTGGATGAAAAAATATTTTGATTTCCTTTGATCCTAAGATGAACCTAAAAATGAATATTTGTTTACCTATACCTCAGTATTGAAGAACATGCAACACTTCTATAGACCTTTATAACCACGAAGTGGTTCAATTTGAGCACATATTTTCAGATTTTGAAACAAGAAATTTTTCTTTGGGATTTGGACTTATTTGAGGTTTCAACACATATGAGAGTTCATTTTGTTTACCTTTGCTTAATGGCTTTATTTTACCACAAACACTTTCTTTGATTAGGTTTTCCAAACTAGATGTCCAATGTCTTAACTTCTTTGCATCCCACAAAGTATGTTATGTGGAGATTTGATGAATTCAAGGCAAGGGTTACCTATTGTTTAACCTTAGTAGAAAAATTGAGATGTAATCCAATGTGTTTAGAAACCTCTAAGGATAGAATCCCAAGGGCAAGCAATAACACATGGGTTGGGCCAATTGTATTTGTCTCCTAAAGGGATTGAAATTTTGATGATGAAGTTTAAGTGTTTTTTTTAAGATGTTTTCGCATAAGCAAAGAATTTTGTAACCAAGAATAAGTACAACCCTATGGATGTGGAAGACAATATTTGTTGGATTCCCACTTGGACAAGTCCAACTACGCTTATCTTTAGCAAATGGTTAGATGCTTGACCCCACAGGCTCCCCTCCACAGCTCATTTACGTCAATCAGGACAGCCAAGCATCAACACCCATGAAACTCCCATGCCATGCTTTCCATTTCTACTAAAAGACCGTAAAAGTGTTGGGTGGCTTTAGAATGACCATTCTTGCACCAACAAATAGATCAAGGATTTTTGAAAATTCTAAAACATGGGTTTTAATAAGGACTTTCCGTTCATGGAGATTGACCCATATGACAAGAGTCCCCTTTCGGATACATCTCATTAGAGCCAACCACATGATATTGGAATTTATTCCAATACCTGCATTTATATCCCAACTGGAAATACTCTCGGGTTCATAGTTTTACCGATTGAGTCATTCCCTTGGGTGAGTACTTTTTCCCCAAGGCAGACCCTCTAAGATAAAAAAAAAGTGAATAAACTTATTCATAGTTTGATCAACCCTTGTTTAGAAACAAAGGGAGTGTTAGCTCTCAAAAATGTAGGTGAAATTCCTCAAGAGATTGCCAATCTCTTGATACGCTTTAGGGTAACAAAAAAAGCCAAATGGTTTAAGCTTTCTACTCTTCAAGTGCTGCTAGACCTAGGCGGGTGTACCTATATGAGTGAGGCAGACATGACTTGCTTATCTCTCCTAATTTTTTTTTCCCACAATGGCAAATGGAAGTGGAAAAATTAAATTTGGTATAGATTGTATAGCAATATTCTAAAACTAAATCCTAATATGTTCAGTTAACAGATGTGAAAATATGAATGAAACTAAATGATGAAAATGTAGAGACCAGTGCCTTATAGGGTATGTAGAGCCAAAAGGAATCTAAAATAGGTACTTCTTTCTGGCAAGTATTCAAGTTGTTCAACATATAATTTAGTTTATAACTTGTATAAACATGCAGGGTTATGATTACCGAGTTCTTCTTAATGATCCAACTAACATTCTCTAATTACTATGACCAACTTAAAGGATTTAATATTTACTTGAAAGAAACAATTAATTGATCATACAGGTATAGCAAATGTGCACTGATAAAATGGAAATAAACTTGTTACACCAATTTAAATAACCAGAAAACACCACTTTGGAGACAACTTCGATAATGCTTTCAATGAACACAATAAACAACTGATACCAGAAATAACTGCACCATATCAAAATATTTCCATTGATATCTCCATAAATTCAAACATGCATCATAGTCTCATATTTGTGAAACATTGTGTTCTACTATATCTTTTCCTATACTATATTCTATTATATTCTAATAATCTCCTCTATTTCATTTCTGAAACAGATATTTATACATTGAATACACGAAAGGACGCGTCCTTCCGGAAATGTCATATGTTTTACATAACAAATAGATTAAAGGATAGTTAATCTTTGTTTAGCCACAAATGCGTTTTAGCTAGATGATCCAAATAATCCCTGCACTCATGAATATCTACATCTCCAACTGCATTCCGGATTGAGATTTCCATCCTTATCATCTTTTCGTTCTGCTCACTCACTTCCTCTAATGTCGTGCTTTCAGCAATAGCGACCTTCAGGATTTATTCAATATTGACTCACTCTCACTTTTTCATTTGGCGGCTTCTTTAAGTTCCCCTTTGTCATCAGAGAATGTAGTCAACATTTTCTTGGCAACATTTATCAACCCCTGTTCATCCCCTTGCAATTCTTCGTATAAGTTTCTATGTTTATTTATAATATGATTTACAACTTCAATTGTTGCACTGTTAGAGGCATCTCTCTGGTTTATTTCTTGAAACTTCTCCATGATCCATACATCCATCCTTTTATGCTCCTTTAATGCAGCAAGGGTATGTGAATATTTTCCCCAATGTTTATTTAACCAAGATGTCAAACTATCCTACCTTTTCTTGATTATTTCTACAAATGCATCATGTTTTCCTTGGGAATAAGCACTTGATCCCTCCCAATGATCTCTTCACTGAGAGCTTTCGCCTTGAGTAAGCATCTTAGTTGACTTCATCGTAATTCCCACCAAATATTTTAATCTGTCATTTTCTCTCAACATCCTTTCGTTATTCAGTTTGTACATTTCCCTCTCTTTTATCAACATTTGAATTTGTGCTTTGTTAAGTTTTGCAATATTGATTCCAATTTCTGCAGTAGCCATAGGATCAGCTTCTCCAACCTTTAAATTCATGACATGTCCAAATGCCTTTTCTGTGTCAATGACTATTGATTTCCTATGGGGTGGGTATAAGGCCCAAATCATCAATGATCCTTCATCAGTATTGTATTTGGATCCTACATACACTTTTGTTACCTTTCTTTGTCAAGCTTATGTGTAGAATTGTTGTCCCATAAGAAACTATCAAAGACAAGTGCAAAATTGAGATCTAGCCTGGGAAAGATCATGACACCAGCATTTTCCAGCATTTTTCTCCCTTTCTCAGGGTTCATACCTGTCATCTCCTCATCTACACATTTGCTCAATTTGTTCAACAATTGTTCTTCATTTCCTGTAATAACATCATCAACCATCTCTCTTATTTCCTTTCCCTTCTGTTTATACAAAAATGATTTGAATTCTAGGGAATTTATGAATTCATCATTAGAAACAAATGATTTGTACTCAATATTCCTTATATCTTCCTCACCACTCTCTTCAACACTCAACTCTCTTGTTGGGAAAATACATTACTGAGTTCTCAATCTAGATACCTTTCTTGGTTGGCCTTGTGGTACATTATCTTTAGGTGTCTCTTCCCCAGAAGACAACTGCTCTATATCCTGCAACCCTTGATTATATCTTTCAACCACAATGTCTGCTTCTTCTTCTTCCAGATTTCAAATCATATCATCAAAGTGATAGGACACATGTTGATACCCTCCAATATTTATCTTCATTTTGGTAGAATTAATATACCCTTCTAGGTCAAAGTTCTTTCTATGGGGTCCTCTCTTCATATTGTACTAAAGAAATTTTTCAAGGATCAAATTATAACCTTCTTTGGATAACACAATAAAATCACCAAAACATAATGTACGAGGCATAAAATCCTACTTCCCAAAAGAGCTGAAATTAATTACACTGCAGTAATCCATCTGTCTGACAATCTCCAAATATGCAATTCTGTTTGGGATAGTTTTAGGAAAAATGAAAGGGGCATCCTCAAACCCATAAATTCTAATCATGGTAGCTCCATCCAAGGAGTACCAATCTCCTCAATTATGATCAATTGGCCCATTGAAATCCTTTGGCCGACGAAATCTTTTTATCTCTTCAGATAGAGAATAACCACAAGGATAATTGTACAATTTGTACAAATTCTTCACAAAATATTCATCAAAATGAATAAAGCTAGAATTGACAAACTTGCTATCCCAAACAACAGTCCACAATTGAACTGGTAATGTTTCACCATCTTTACTGAACTAAGAAATCCTCACCTCTGGAGGCCATAATCCCAAATCTTGTCCAAAGTATAATACCTTGTGCATCAATAATGAGTAATTCCTAAGATGAAAGGTAGATGATCCACCTTTGATAGTCATCAATCCTGAATCAATCCCCTTAAAAATGTATGAGGCATAGTCAAAGGGCCTAGAATTGTGGTACTGGATATCTGCTGCAATTATCATTGGTACAATTGACATATATTCCAGGGCATCCATTCCCAATACCTGGAAAACTAAGAAGTAAGTGTATTTCATGTAAGGTTCAAATAGGTCCACATGATAGGGAATTCCATCACTATCCTGTAAAGGAACTGGTTTTCCATCCTGCTTGGTCCTGTGAATTGGCAACCTCCAGCCCTTGTAAATCATATCCATTCTTGAAAACTCCTTCTCCAATTCTTCATATATGATCTCTTCATTGCTAAACCCTTCGAAATTAAAAACCTCCTCTATTGCCTCTTTTGACAAATGTATTTGTGGTTTTCTAGATGGGTCACAAATAGCTTTGTGTTTAGGGTCATAATGATCAGCCAACAATTTTACCAATTCTACATTTATAAATACATTAGGGCACACCAATTTTCCCAAATTCAGCTTCCATGGATTGCAAACTGGTTCAAAATGGTTTCTTTGATGATAATGGAAAATGACCAATTCATATCCCATTATTTGAGTCCAAATGTCTCCTATAAATTTTCATTTATCATCTAGTTTGTCTAATTCTACACTAAGTTGTGCAGATCTTCTAGCTTTAGGCCCAGAGCCAGGAAATTGGTCAATGAGGTCCTGATTCAATCTTCGTTCTGTGCCTTCATGTTTTGTCTCAGTTTTCTGTTTCTTTCCTTTTGGTGACTACTCTCACCAAGTTTTCTACTTTTTAATTTTCCTGAGCTCGGGGACTCCATTCTTCAAAATTACAGAAGTTAACATCTGATGAGCTAAGGTGCAATCATTTACTGTATTTTGCTCGAGATCTTCAGACTGAAAGAATGCCCTGGTTCTTCATCCACCTTGCTAATTCTTCTGCTATCAATTCAACACAAATGCTTGAATTAAATTCCCCCTATTATGTTTCGTCGCACCATTAATGTGTCAGTTGAAGCACGAATGAAGACTTATTTGAAACATACACTGTCGCATCAAATGTCCTGTTGGTGAGAAATTTTCAAATATGGGGTGATATCATTTTGCAACGTTCATTATACCTTTCGCTGAGACAGCCTATAGTCTCCCTAAAACCATGAAGTCTTACCGAAAGGTATCGCTTTAGTTTTATGTGTCGTTGTGACAATTTTAAGTCAGGGAGATGTCTCATAGATTGCATTGTGTCTTATCGAGATACATCCCTCGGTAACTTTTTGGTCGCTGAGAAATAATCATACTTACGCCGATGAAACCACACCTCGACGTGACTTTGAAAACTTGAAAAGACTCATACCAATACAAATTGTCTCGCCAAACCTGTTTCTCCAATATATTGTATTCGGTGAGACTCTCCCCGAAGTATTTCATCGGTGTAACTTTCATATTTGGTGGAACTCATGCCGATGACTTTTCTCTCACCGATGCATATATTTATTGGTGTGACATTTGAGTCGGCAAGACTATGAGACTTCTTCACGATAATATTCTGATGGAATCCCTTTGTGCTTTATCGGCAAGACCCGCTGTTTTTGGTGAGACCTCACTTCGGTAACATTAATTTGGCCAAAATGATTTTCCATGCATTGGTCGGTGAGACACATATGAGTTCACTATGAATCATCCCAATAATGATTCTCTTGCCGATATGATTCTTCTATCACCGAGACAATAAATTATATCTTGCCGATAGGCTACAAAAGACATATATTAGTAACAATGCCAAATGGATTGGGGAGACCTTCACCCTTTCTTTCCGATATGGGTAATATAATGAAATATCTAGGACTAGATGGATTCTAATGGACCATATGACAAAAATATGGGCAAGATGTTATGAGGATGGAGTTTTATGCTTATGATGAGGACTTATTTTGGAAACTCATGAATACAATTGACTGTAAAATTTTCAAAATTTTACAGTTCTAATAGGGAGAACACATGCAATAAGTTCATTCACACTCGCACAAGATTTTGTTCAATTTTAAACCCAAAAATGAAGTTTGGAGGTGATTGCTTTATCTGAACCTAAAATCACAAAAGAAGGCCTTTTGATTCTCAAGATCGCTATAAAGCACGAGAGAAGTGCATATATCCTTTTTCAATGAAGTTAGTTTAAGTAAGCCCTCACAAAGACAAAGTTGCACTTGTTCATTTTAAATCCACAAAGAAATTGTGAGTTCTTTTTAAAGCACCAAAGGACAAATGAGAGACATTTTGTTCAATTGTTAACCAAAGAAACAAACTCTAGTAAGTTGTAGTCTTAATGTTTGTTTTAGCCTTTGCACAAAATTGAAAAGATTCTTTTTAAACCCCAAACGAAGTTAGTGTCCTAAGAAATAAGTAATAACAGTTTCCTAAGACTGTCAAGCAAACACTAAAGTGTTTAAAAACACTTTGATCTTGCGTAGTACTATCATCATCCTTCCTTTTCTTTCATCTTAATTGATCCAATCTACAAGAGAGAAAACTAGTCAGATTATGTAACACAAAGAGGTTAAAAAGCAGAAAATAGAAGATAAACTCATCAATTGATAAAAAGCATGTGTTAAAATTAAATTTCAATTTTTTACTCCCTTCCAGTGGCGCAACCCGTGACTACGTCGGAGTTTGATTTCTCAGTGGTGCTGTACAACACCGCTTACCAATCAGTGTTGCTCTATGTCTGGGCTAGTGAGCTCAAATGTGTCGCACTTTTGCCCAGCATTGTTGTTTGATTCTTTTGAAAAATCCCGCGGGTTAGATTGGTCAAGTGGTGTAGTTTGAAATTCAAATTTTTGAGCAGGAAGACTTTAACGTTGTAGTTTGAGTTTCCAGCAGTGCTATATGCCAACGCTAGAGAACCAACGGTGCTATATGGTGATGTTGACCTTCCAGTGTTGGAATTTTTCTTTGTATCAACAAAAATGCATAATTTTTAGGAAAAAGTGGTAAAAAATGAGATGTTGCCCTCCTTCTAGCGCCAAATGTGCGAACCCCAATCTTAATACCTGCAAAACAATGAGAACAAACACATTAGATAATCAATTGCAAGTAAGAACAAGGATTCCCCATGAAATCCATTAACATAGCTCAAATTAGGAAAAAAGTAATGAAGAACACAATGAAAACACCAAAATAAAGATTGAATCCTATTTAAGCAAGCAAAATCTTCATCCCATGGGGGAATTGGTGCCAATTTGATATGAAAATTGGCCCTTTCCCAACTCCTATGATGCAAGATTGATATATGTTGATAAGTTTTGATGAATGATCCACTTTGTTGATGAAGGATGAGTGCTCCAAGCTAAAAACCTACATAACCTAGCTAAGATGGATGAAATTTGATAGATATTTGAGCATGGTAACTTTGCATAATTTGTGGATGATCAAATGAAGAGAGGAGCTCTTCATTTATAGATGAGATTGAAGGATGAATGTCCAAAATTGAGCAATGTGGGACTAACATACATCCAATGGAAAAATTCCACTTGTCAACCTATGAGTGGATGGAGGATGTGCATGTTTTGAGGATTGTGCCAATAAATGCATTATTTTTGAATTTTGAATTTTGTTGAAATGACTTGCAAGAGGGAAGAAAGAAGCATTAAATGCCACTTGGCTCAAGGAAAAGGACATGTAAGATGGAGTAAATTCCTTGTTGGATGTACATGTCAACTTGGATCTTTGAATTCAAACTTGAAGGATATTCCAAAAAGATGCTTTGTTGAGGAAAATAGGGATTTAATAAATGAATTAAATCTATTTTCATGAGCAAGTGGTAAATGCTAGAGGATGGAACATGACAAGAGATTAAATTAATCAAGGTTAATTAATTTAATAAAGGGGATTAAATGATGTGACAAATTTGACTTAGATTTGTGGATTTATTTTAATCAAATATGAGAAGAATACAATAAAAGGATTAATAAAATAAAGATTTATGATTTATTTAATTAACAAGGATGATGTTAGATTAAATTAAATAAGGTTTTAATTTATTTAATTTAATATATGGAGGGTATGTAAGAATTGAATGTAGTTTCTAAAATACTAAGTTTATTTTTATTTTTTAAAGTCTATTTGGTGAAAATTTGAAATTTCAATGCAGTAGTACTTAAATTTCAGGGAAAAAAAGAAGAAGTAGGTGTCTGTCTGACCACCCTAACCAAAATAAAATGATAATATTTTTTTATAAGATTTTAGATATAAGTAGAGGACTCATGTCTAGATGTGATATTTTTTGTAATTTTTTTCCAAGTAAATAATTAATTATGAATTTTTATTACAACTTTTAAAAATATAAAACTCATATGTATGACCACCTTAACTTGGTCAAAAATTCATGAAATTCAATTTATTTTTTTAATCCTATAGTATGTGAAGCATAGAATGTGACACATATTTTGGATTCAAAAAATATGATATCATTTGAAAGTTATAGATGTTTTTCAATCAGCCTATCAATTAGGACTTTAGTCGTAATTCTAATAGAAAATGAATAATAATTATTTATTAAATTCAAAGTAAAGAATAATTTATATTGGTGGAAAGCTGAGAGTCTCCTCTACAAACCCTTTTCATTTCATCAATTTTGGCTAAAAATAAAGTCATCACCACATGGACGAAGTCTAGAAAAACAAGGTGAGTTGTCAAATGCATTTTTTTGACTTCTTAGGATTGGCATGTCCAAGCCAAATACCAAAGCAAGCCCAAGGCTAATCCCTAGGCAATAAATTCTTTGTCAGAAATATCAGATATCTATTTCAAATTGGATATCCATTTCAAATCATATCTGAATCAAATGGTTTATATATGATTTTAAAAAATGTTTTACACTTTATAATATATGATTTAGAAAATGCAATAAATATTTTATAGTTTATTTTAATATATCTAGTTTAGAATATACAATATAGTTTATAATTTAATATATAATATATTATATTATTATGTATAACATTTAATTATTATTTCTATATTTTAGTTTATTTATATATATATTACTAATATATAAAATATTATATAACTAATTAATATTACTAACATATTAAAATATTTAAATATTATCTCTTTCCCTCTCTCTCTCTCTCATTATTCCCCTCCTAATTCTCTCTCCCTCTCAAGGGACCTCTCTCTCTCACTCACTCCTATGTCTCTCCTCTACCTTAGCCCTCTAACCTTAAACCTTAAATC